>JABUQX010056068.1:95000-102500 GCA_015478945.1 Trachelipus rathkii
CTTTATTCCCCCACCACATCAGTTAAAAAAGAAAACGGAATTTTCCAAAGTAACATAATATACACTATTATTTATAAAATCACTCCTCAACTTCATCACGGAATTATGTCTTACATGGATTAAATTAGCCAAAGTATTATTAAAAAAAAAGTAAAAGAAAATCTGAAAAGATTTAGGTGGGTATGAAGCAAGGATGTGGAGGAAAAAAAATAATCCAGCACCAGTCTTTTAATATATCTCCCTCCAAAATTGAAAGAAATCGGGCCAGATAATTTCGAAAAAGCCCCTTTCCCCCTCCCCCCCTCTATATTTGGTATGGAAAAGTTGTTCCGCCTTTAAATGTGTTGAGATAACTCATAACTGTGCCCTGACTACTCAGACATAATTACAGTCCTGGATACTTTTTAATATTATGGGACCTTCCAAAAGTTGAAATTTTAAAGGTTTTTTAATAAAAAGATTTATGTCACAAATATAAATAAAAATATTTCAAACGTTTAAAAAATAAAAAAAATAAAAATATTCCAAACGTTTAAAAAATGAAAAAAAAAATATGAAAAAAATAAAAAAGCAACATAAAACATTCAAAAGTGCTAATAGTAATTTTAACACTATTACTGTGGAGGAACTTAGCAAATATTGATAAACGCAAGTAAACGATCGAATAATGAAAAATTAAATCGATTACTCAATTTTTATTCAACTTTATATTTAAAATGCACATATAATAAATGAATGGAACATTAGCATTTGACTACGGGAGTGCTCTGCCCTAATAAATGGTTTGGTATTTATTTACATTTAATATCTCATATAAATTACCTTTAGCTTATAGCTATAATGCTGGTTTTTTGTAGCTCTCGCATTTCTCAATGAAGTTGAAAATAAAACGGCACAAAAAAATCAAAAGAACAGTACCATGTAATTCCAGCTCAGCATCCCTACCAAAAAGAACCCCTACTACTTAGCATGCTAACTCACCTTGTAAAAGGGTGTCTAACTACTGTAAATTTAAATGCATTGTAAACGGCACTAGTGGGTTGGAAGGATTTTGGGCCATCGTCATGAGGATTTTCAACAGATTTATTTGACATTTCAAGGAAGAGCCTTAACCAAGTAGTAGTACCAGCCTAATGCAACAGGTAAATAAATAGAAATGAACTTAGAAGTAAAAATTCAGCAATAAATAAAGTTTCATTTTTTTCCACTAACACTTTTTATTTAATTAGGTAACTGGGAAACAAACTTTTCTATTTATAGTTAATCTATTTTTCCAAGTTCTTTTGATTTTACACACTTATATATATAAAGCTACCTACCTTTCCATTCCTACAGTACGCTAGGTTTGCTTCTTTTTGCAATAACATTAGCCCAAATCTAGGTATCATTGTCAGGTTTTTGGTGTATTTCTTGCAGTTCTCCATGACGGAATTCTTCCATAACTTCCATTGTTTTTCGTATTTAATTATAAACTAGGAAAAATATAAGAAAAATATAAATATGAGCCTTAGATAATACATTGGAGAAATGCTGATTATTATTTGATTAGCTATCAAACTTCGGGTTATTTTTAAATTCATTTTAAATAACATTATTTAAATAATGGCTGGGTTTTTCCTAAGGGAACGAACGTTCTTTGAACAATATTTACTAAAGCATTGTGAATACTAAACATAGTGTGTACTAAACATATTCATCATAAGCATCGTTAAAAGTTGTAGCCATAATGTTTTTAGATTCAGTTTTCAGTCTTTTAACTTTTATTTAAAATAAAAAAAAATTGATAAACGACATCGATATTCACTTTCCATTTTGTGAATCGATATAATTTTATTTTTACTAATTGCCTATTGCACGTAGAGTAAAAAGTTTTTTTCTAATAGGCAAACAAAATTCTAATTCATGTCCATCTATCTATCTATCTATCTATCTATCTATCTATCTATCTATTCTATCTATCTAATCGATCTAAATATATTAAACTAATACTGTCTTACTTAGTATGGAATAGTAAGAACAGACCTAACCACTAGACCAGCTAAAGTCAAAAGAAATATAATAAGCTAGGTTAACGAAGTCATCTGGAAACAAAACCATAAAATTTGCTATACTTCATTTTGCAATTACTTCTCAAATAAATAGGTTATTATTATTATTATTATTATTATTATTATTATTATTATTATTATTATTATGATTAATGATTAATTATTATCTATGTTATTTATTATTACTTATTATCTATTATTATTATTTATTATTATTATTAATTATTCTTATTATTATTATTTTTATTATTATTATTATTATTATTATTATTATTATTATTATTATTATTATTATTATTATTATTATTATTATTATTATTATTATTATTATTATTATTATTATTATTATTATTATATTATTATTAAGCAAAAAATATTTTGGTTAGGATGAACTTCTCTGAAGTTCTAGTGGGAGTTAATTCTTTTAAAAGTCTTCAATTAGTGAGTATCAACTCTTTCACAATTCTTCTAGGGGGGGGGGGTCAACTCTCAAATTTCTTCTATCGAAGGTCAACTCTTTCAAGCTTCTTAACAGTAAGTCATCTTCTACT
This sequence comes from Trachelipus rathkii, assembly GCA_015478945.1. Taxonomy (NCBI): domain Eukaryota; kingdom Metazoa; phylum Arthropoda; class Malacostraca; order Isopoda; family Trachelipodidae; genus Trachelipus; species Trachelipus rathkii. Next base: position 97,600 of record JABUQX010056068.1, read on the forward strand.
CCAAAGCTCTGCTAGCGAAGGGCAAATTATCTAAAATTCTTCTGATCAGAGTTAATTTATATAAAGTTCTTCAAGAGAGGGTCAAGCCCTTTATGTTCTTATAGAAATTGTCAACTCTATCGAATTTGTTTCAAACCTTTTTCTTCTTCAAAGCTCCTTAATAATGATTCATCTCGCGTAGGGTTTATGTAGCAAGAGTTAAATCCTCCAACGTTCTTCTGAGCGAGTGTCAACTCCTTCAGAGCTCTTCTAGAAAGAGTTAACTCTTCCAAAACGCCTCTAGCGGGAGCATATCCCCTTAAAGTCTTCTAGAGAAGGTCAACTACTTCAAAGTACTTTTAACCTGTGTCAACTCCACCCAAAGTTATTGAAGTCTTAGTCAACTTCTCGAAAAAATATTTTTATTTAAACCACGAAACAATCTTAAAATCTAATCAACCAATTTTACATTTTCTTTCAAACTGTTTTGTAAAATAAAATTTTTCTTTTTTAAAATTCTAAGATATTTTCATTTTTTTATAACTCAGAAAATATAATATACTATATATTATTTAATAACTCCAGATCAATATATATATATATATTATATATATATATATATATATATTATATTTTATAATAAATATTAATATTATATATATATATATATATAATATATATATTCCGAACTGAACAATATTTTACAATATTTTTAAATTTGTTTTAGGGAGGAGGTTGAAAATATAAATGGGAATAAAAATATCATTTAAAAAACAAAAGAATTCACCGCTTAATAATAATAATAATAATAATAATAATAATAATAATAATAATAATAATAATAATAATAATAATAATAATAATAATAATAATAATAATAATAATAATAATAATAATAATAATATTTTATTCTCCAGGATAGTAGCAGAATACAAAAACACAACAACAACAACAACAACAACAACAACAACAACAACAACAACAACAACAACAACAACAACAACAACAACAACAACAGCAACAACAACAGCAACAACAACAACAACAACAGCACTAATATGTTACAGATTTCAATATTTCAAACTCTCAATCTAAACTGAACAAATAATATCAAACTCGACGATTATTGGTTTTAACAATTGAAATAAATTTGAAAAGTTTCGGGGGGGAAAACATTAAAATGAAATGGGGGGAAAGAGGATAATGTATAATTATATATCAATGGCAAGTGCATAGTTTACTCGAACAAGTACAACAATAATTTGAATGTCTTTATACTCGTACTATTACAATATTATCGTTGCAAGTTTCAAACAAACAGTGACAAAGACATACGAGAATCAAGTACACTCATACAAACACACCCACACACACTCACGCATATATATATATATATAATATATATATATAATTCTATGATAAATTATATATATATATACATCATTGATATAATATGTTATGTTATTATATATTAAATAATATATACAATACATAATTCTTTACTTATATATCATCTATTAATATATATAATATATAATTATACTCATATATATATATATATATATATATATATATATATATATATATATGAAATGATCCTCTATTAAAGGGGTGTGAAAGAGTTTTCCATCACTTGAAGAAATTTGGAAGAGTGGAGAAGAAAAGTGAAAGAGTTGACACAAGTAAGAAATTTTTTTTGGAGGATTTGACCTTTGGTAGAAGGACTTTAGAGAATTTGACCGTCAGTGGAACTTGAAATATTCATAAGAATAACTAGGGGGAACCAGGGGGCAATGGTCCCCCCAGATTCTCAACTAGTCTCCCAAATATTTGATTAGGCAATAAAAATTCATAACAAGCTTACTGAAATTCTCAGATAAAGGAGCCATGCCTAGGAACCGACCGGGGCGCCGGCCCCGGCCCCGGCCCCGGCCAAAAATCAGGAAAAACCGGGATTTTCTACCGCGGGGTTAACTGTAAATTTACACTAAATAATAGAGGTTTAAATAAACAAAAATTAAAAAATATATATTTCGATTCCATTACTCCTTTGTTATAAATTGATGCAAAATATATAAACATACCTAAATATAATCAATTTTTTTTTTGTATTTACTATGATTTCAAATTAAAATTGAGGCCAAATTATAATTTTTCAGATTTTTTAACATAAAAATATTCGAAATTTGATATATCAAATAAATTCGGAAAAGGTAATAAATATAATTGAGTTAAATATTAATGCTATTTTTATATTTAAAGTAAATATCTTCAAGAAAATCAAATATTTCCGAAATCTCTTTTCAAAATTTATTTAGTTCAATGAATTAATATATAGTATATGTATATATATATATATAGTCATAATATATATATTTTTATATGATATAATATATATATATATATATAATATTATATATATTATTATATACTATATATATATATATAATATATATATACTTTGAGAGAGGAGCGAATTTGACTTCTTTTTTAATTTTTATTGCTTAAAAACACTTGCAAGACTTCATTTTATTACTTAGAATGTACAAAATTAAACTAATTGTTAAAGACACTTTTCTTATATAATGAAAAATTATTAAAGGAACAGCTAGATTTTTCGTTCCGAAACAGTTGAATTACGCTTGAAACTGGATTTCTTTCGTTGAATCTTCCATTCAGTTCAGGGTGTTTCAGTTGTGGGTCTGCTATTTTTACCTTTCATGTGGCTGTTGTTGCAATATTTTGATGTTTTCAGATATTCATTTTGTGTAAAAATCTATCTGAACTTCACGGGGATGCTTTTATGTACTAATTATAAATGCGTAAAAGGCTTGCCATGATTTTGCGATCGGTTAATATGATGATTGAATAACTATTTGATCATCTTGTAAATTGTTGAATGACAGCGTCGCTGTGTACGCCTATGACTTAGTTAAAGCTGAATATATGCTGGTCCTTGTGCAGGTTCATCTGCTATGTGATTTTTTTCTTCTGCAAATACCATGGTTTCAACCGTATATCATGTTATTCATTGCAAGTATGCACGGGCGATGCTGGATATATACAGAGACTTTGGGGGACGAGAGATTTCTCTTTCGTTTTGGGGGGTTTGTTGAGACTGTTTTTTAAGGTGATTGTTATTGATGGAATTAGGAGTTAATTATTCTTTGGTATATTTGTATTTAACGAGATATGATGGTTTAATTGAAGAGAATGGTAAAAGAGGATGTGTTGCTATTTTATCGGGGGAAAGGTGCTATAGACCTCTTTTGCTTTGTTAAAATGCTTTTGTGATGACAAAAACAAGGATCGTAAAGTGATAGGTGAAGCAAATTTGGTGATATTTAGTTGTCTGGCTAGATAGAGGCGGGAAGCATATATGAAAGCAACGGGAAATAGAGATGAATAGAACCAGCTAATTTGTGTTTCGGAATGTTGATAGCCAATGTATTGGTCCTGTGCCGGAATGTTGGTCTTTCATTTATATAGTAATATCGCAAGTGCATTGTTTCCAATGGTTAAGGAGTAGTCGAGGCGAAGGTAGAGTTGTTGAAGCGCATTTTCTATCGTATACTGAAACCTGAGGTGATGAATAAGTCTAATATAGTTAGGCCTCATTAGGGTTGGTGTTGATGGAGGAGACAAAATGTCATCCACAGTATGCTAATCCATAAACTACTGTTTACTAAGGCATGTGGGTAAATAATTATAGAAAAAATCACTGTTAGTCACATATATAATTTACTGGAGTTAGGGAGGACAGTGGGGTCCCATACTCAGGCCGAAAATTTGTTTGTAATATTTGCATTAAAATGAAAGAAGTTATGTTGTAATGAGAGATTATGAGCTGTTTTAATAATAGAAACGGGAGGACAATCTCTTCATTACAACTAACTTCTTCATTTTAATGCACAATATTACAAACAACTTTCGGCCGAGTATGGGTCCCCACTGTCTCCATACTTAGTTAGCATGATTATAATGGAACTAACAGAGATTTATCCATATTTTTAACCCACCCTTTATTAAACAATAGTTATATGGATTGATTCGTAGGATGACCATTTTTGTGCTCCTCCCTCACTAACACCAAACCTAACGATGTCCTAACGTATATTAACTCTATTCATCCTTCAGTTCGGTATACGATAGAAATGCCTTCCAACAACTCTATCCCTTCCTCGATACCTAATCACATGGAACAATTACTTGCAAATTTACCTTACATAGCAAAACAACATTCGCCCGAAACTATATACATGTGGCTATCTAATCTCCCAAACACAAAGAACTGTTCTTGTCATCTCTATTTCTCCGTGCCTGTTCGTATATGCTCTCCCCTTTCTTCTAGCACAAGAAACTAAATTCATCCACAATACTTTCAAATCACTTCACTATCCTGAGTTTTTCATTACAAAAGCAGTTAACAAAGCAAAAAAGAGGTACTATAGCACCTTTCTCCCGAAAAATAAGCAACACCTCCTTTTTACCAATTCCTCAATTTAATTATATCAGATTAAACAAAATATTATCAAAAATATAATAATCATTCCATCAAAAACATCACCTTAAAAAACATTCTGCGAACCCCACAATACGAAAAAGACAAATCTCCCCCAAAGCTTTGTTATATCACAGTCCCATGCAATACCTTTGCCGAATAAACTAATATTTAGGTGAAACCATAAGATTTAGCAAAGAAGAAAATCACATACAGATGACCTGCACCCAATTGACAGTAAATCAGCTTTAAAGTCATGAGGTAACACAGGCCACTCATATCAATACTCAACAAGTTAAAGATGCATCAGAAATATCATCACACGAACCATCGCAAAATCACGGAATCCTTTTGCATTTTAATTAAAACTAACAATAAAGCATCCCGTGAAGTTAAGATAGATTTCATAAATGAATATCTG
>JABUQX010056068.1:110000-127737 GCA_015478945.1 Trachelipus rathkii
CAGAGAAAATTTTCCCCCTATGCACAGGATTCTAACTATTTACAACAGTGTCTCAAAAGCCCTACCTAATTCAACCAAAGTTGAGAAATTGATCAAGTCAGAGTCAATTTAAAGGCCAACTCGAAACGACATTTTAGACGTCAGAAAAAGCTACAGTTTGGTGTTTATTTGGTCAAAATCGGGTGAAAATTACGAATTTTAGGTCCATTTTTTAGGGGGGTGGGGAAATTGAGCTCAGCCCGAAGCAATAATTGGCACCAGTCCTTAACTTGCAATTTTTGGGCCCAGATATCGCATTTATGTTAAATCTAATTAAATTATGATCACCAAATCCTAAATTCTCCTAAACTCTATCCTCATCCACCATACTTTCATCTGGCTCCAAAAGTTGTCTGATATTCAATTTATAAATATAGAACTACTATTATTATTCATATTAGATAAGGAATTCCATTGAATGGCAGGAAAATTAAAATCACCCATTATGACTATACTTTTTTCTTTATTGTGGCATGCTGTCTCGATTTCTTTCACCATTTCCGTGTCTAGTTCTTGACTCTGGCCAGGAGGCCTATAAAATGCCCCTATTCTGTATGCTTTATTGTACATAAGGTTATATCTACCCACACAGATTCAACATCATTATTGTTTTAATGTCAGTTATTAACACAGTTTGAATATTGATTTCAAAACATCATTGTTAGTTTTAATGTCAGTCATTAACACAGATTGAATATTGATTTTAACATAAAGTGCCACATCACCACCCTTCTTTCCTTTACGCTGATATAAATAAAGTGAATATCCGTCTATTTAAAACTCTTGAAAGGAGTCTCCATACAATTCTTCAATAATCCATGCTTCAGTTATGCAAATTATGTCTAGATTCTCCTTTATGGTATAACTAAACAGCTGATAATTTTTATTTCTAAGGCTATGAGCATTTGTGTAGAAGCATTTGATTTTCTAAATGTGGTTACTTGTATTGCTATCATTTTTCTTTGAGCCTGTACCAACGCTAGTTTTATTTATCTCACTACTATTACAGTTACCATTGCTATAATTATTAATATCAAGATCTAGCCCATCACCCCTAACTTTACCTAGTTTTTTGATAGACAAAGTCTCCAAACTGGCACTGAAAAGCTCATCACCTTTACAACTCAAGTGAACTCCATTTTCCGCCTAAAGAGCTTTGTCCAGATATATATTCTCAACAAATCCAAAAGCCTTATATTTTCTGGAAAACATAATTTCCTAATCCTTTCATTTACACCTAAAGCCCTACTTCCCCATTCCTGACCTGCATCCAACCAAGAAAAAATCCCAGAAATCATGCGCCTTCTTCCACTAGCTTTCATATTCTGAATCAACCTCCTAAAATCTTATAGCCTATTAATTCTTCTTTCCTTCTATGTCCTATATGAACATTAGAAATATAGAGAGAGCAAGAAGCCACATGGGCCTATCGAGTCTACTAAATAGAACCAATCACCAAACATGTTCATGCAAATTCACAAAGCACCTTAGGGCTTGTCAATAACTTCCATAGCATACACAAAGTCTACCACTAAAAAAAGAGAAAAAAAACTATAGCTAAAATACATGCTAACCACACTACAAGCTTTAATAAGTTTGTCATAGTCATAGCATGCAGTTTAACCATAATAACTACTGTAACTAAAATTCCACCAATTTGGCATAGTCAATATATATATATATATATATATATATATATATATATATATATATATATATATATATATATATATATATATATATATATATATATATATATATATATATATATATATATATATATATATATATATATATATATATATATATATATATATATATAGTAATTTATAATATGTACAAGTACATAAATTATAAAGAAAGGAAATATACATGTGCTCGTGACAGATTTTCGATAATGGTTGGTTCTTCTTATACAAAATAGATCGGCTTGAACTATTCGGTTGGTTGAACTCGTTCGTGTTATGTTTAGCAGTTCTTCTTCCGCTGGGCCTACTGCAAGGTCAGTATGGCCTATTAGAGTTGCATTAGTGTAAGCTGATTTTATAAAGTTTTGGCATTGACTTGGTTATAGTATACACATTTAGAACGGTACTTTTATTTGGTCTATAATGCTCTTTTCGTTTCAGCTTATATAAAGACCAGTGCAATGTAATTTTAAGGTTAAAGAAGTCTTCCGTCCAGATTCCAGTTTTGTTTACAAAGTTTGATAGCCTACATTTGTAACCATTTTTTTCTGTTTTTTATTCCTAATCTCGGGGTGATGGGCTAATGACTATTTGGGAGAGAAACTCTAATTTGCTTTTCAAACCATTTAAGGTTCGATTTGCAACATTACATCCAGGAAGATTTTATGACTATGCAAAAAGTAGGACACGATTTTGCCTGGAATTAGACTAGAACAAGAAAAGCATTAGGTGAAGTCTATGGGTTTATCATAGACTATTTCTTCGCCCTCCCCCCCCTTTTTTTTTAATATATACAATTTTGTTAAAATACTACCAATTAATATGTATATAGGACACCTAATCGTATACATCAGCTAAAAACAAAACTAGTATGCAATTTCTTATAATTTATAATAGGCTGCTATAATAACTATTGGTTATTGTTGAGTTCCAGTGCATCTCAATCATGTAAATACTATATTAAAACTATATTTCAATTTTATAAATGGTATCAAGAAAATATTAGATTTTTTTTTTTTTTATAGATTGTGAATATATATATATATATATATATATATATATATATATATATATATATATATATATATATATATATATATATATATATTAAAGAAAAATTTTAAAAAAATATTCCTAAAAGTTTTTAACGGGTAATTTTGCCATTTTTGATATCGTTTTTTTTTTATTATTATTGATACCGATTTCATTAAAAAAATTTCAATAATCAATATTTTTTTTAGATTATAATTATCAATAATTCAATTTTATAGATAAAATTTATGTAAATAAATATGAATAAATAAATTTTATAAAATGAATGTTTTCATATACCATACAATAAAAAAAATTTACATGATTATATTATGAAAGTAAGCGTAGTCCTAACCTAATATATATATATATATATGTAAATTATATATATATATATATATATATATATATATATATATATATATATATATATATATATATATATATATATATATATATATATATATATATATATATATATATATATATATAAATTATATATATATATATATATAATTATATAAATATATATATATATATATATATATATATATATATATATATATATATATATATATATATATATATATATATATATATATATATATATATATATCTTTATCACAGACATCCTTACTACTCATATCCCTGTGTGTGGGGGAGAAAAGAATTGCTCATCGTATGTCCTTATGTGGTCGTAGAGCCGAATTAGCACGGATAGCTATTGGCTAGTTATCACCATCTATTTCTTGCCAGGAATGCTAATGTAGGCCTCGGAGAAGGTCGTGATCGCCGTAAACGGCCTTCTATCTTCGGCGAAAATGGTATGAATCGTATGGGTACATGGAATGTCAGAGGAATAAATGTTGAGGAGAAGAGGAGAGAGGTGATGGATGTATTTAGAAAGGGCAAATTTGATTTGCTCGCTGTGACTGAAAAACAACAAAGATGAAAGGAAATGAAGAAAATTGAAGATCTGTGGTGGGAAATGTGTGTGCTGGTGTGAAATGAATGAGAGAGGAAGAGAAGGAGCTGCAATTTTGATGAGTGACCTAGTGGTAAGGAAGCTATGGTAGACTTTGATTGTGTGTGAGTCCTAGAATTTAATGGTTAAATTTAGTTTGAAAAGGTCAATGTATGTGTGGTTGTGACGTATGGTCCATCTGAGGGAAACGTTGAAGAGAGTACGATTTTTGAGATAAAATGATGTTCTGGATGGGTGAGTAGGAGCCTCGATTGATAGTTTTGGGGACCTGAATGGTTGATACGTGATCAAAAAAGGGATGGTATAACAGGTGGTTTTGGGTAAGGGAGAAAATAAGAATGGTAGGAAGGTGATTGGATTTCTGTAAAGAGAGAGGTATGTGTAAGTAATACTTTCTTTAAAACACAAGAGTATCCATAATATATATTTAGAGTTGGTGTAGGTAGAGATGGTATCGTAAGGAAAAGTATGATTGATTTAGTGTTGGTGAAGAAGGGAGATGTTGGAAGTATGTGTTGATGTTAAAATCAGTTAGGGGTTGTGTAGGAATGGGATTATTTGATCATTATGTTGAAATTTTACAAAATTAAGTTAGTGGGGCTTGATTGGAGAGGAAAGGTGATATAAAGGAAGTAGGTAAAATTAAGAGTGAGAAGTTATGAGAAGGTAATAAGGGATAAGTATGTAAGAGCGCTGCTAGTAAATGTTGAATGTGAACAAGTTGGATACTGAACAAATCTGGGGCAAATGAAGGAAGCACTGTTAGTAGTGCAAAGGAAGTATGTGGATGCTAAAGTAGGAATAAGAATGTTAACAGTGAGTGGTGGAATGAAGAGTGATGAAAGCGGTTAAAGGTAAAAAGAAGCGTGGTTGAATGTACTTTAAAGCAAATGATGAAGACTCAAAAGAAAGATGCTTGGAATTATATATGAGGAAAAAGAAATACTAAAAGGTGTATAAGAGGAGAAAACAAGAGGTAATGAAATACTTGGAAGGAGGATGACTGGGAACTTACGAATAGGAAGCTCTTCTTGGAAGGAAGTGAAAAGTGTAGTATGAGAATAAGGGAATCTGCTTAGAATAATGAATAGGGATGGTGCTTTCGTAACTGATGAAATGGATGTGAGGGGAGTGTGGAAAGAACACTTCAAGAATCTGTATAATATTAGCAGTAATGAAGAGGTGATAGGGAATGTGTGTGGGTTTGATGGTGCAAGAAGGAATAGTTTTGGGGATGAGGTTATTAGTAAGGAGGAGGCAATGGGTAGAGTGAGAAAGTTGAAGAATGGTCAATCTGCAGGTATAGATGAAATTACTGGTGAAATGATCAAGAACGGAGGCGAGATGGTGATTGATTGGATTTGGAGGTTGTAATAAAGCGTTATAGAGGTATAGTTCCAAGGATTGGAGGAGAGCGTAATAGTACCTTCATATATGGGTAAGGGAGAAAAGGGGAACTGTAGAAATTATAGGGAACAAGTTTATTGAGTGTTGTAGGGAAGGGTATATGCTGGTATTTTTGGTCGAGTGTGTGCATTGAGTGACTGAAGACTGATTGGTGAAGAACAAGGTGTGCTTAGGAGTGGTAGAGGATGTGTGGATTGGGCCCATTGAAACAAATGATTGAGAAATGAGGGAGAAGAAGAATAAATTGTATTTAGGTTTTATGGATTTGCACAGGCGATGATAGAGTTAATAGGAAGCTCTAGGCAAAAGTTAGTGATATATGGTGTTGGTGGTAGGCTTCTGAATGGAATCAAAGTATGTATGATTTTATAGTGAAGCGTGTGTAAGAATAAATGTGTCAATGGTGATTGGTTTTAGGATTAATAGCGGAGTAAGACAGGGCTGTGTTATGTCTCCCTTGTTATTCAATTTGTATATGGATGGGGTTGTTATGAAAGAATTTCGAGGTGGGGGATGGCAGGAAATGGTGTTAGAATGGTGGAGAATGGAGATGAGTGAGGGTGCCCTACCTATTATAAGCAAGTGATGATTTGGTTCTGTGTGGCGAATCTGGAAGAGAGTTTGAGAGATTGGTAGAGAGATTTGGCAGGGTGTAAAAGGAGGGGCTTGAAAGTAAACGTGATAAGAGTTAGGTTATGGTTGTGGGAGTGAGGACACTCCTCAGTGTGAAGTTATGTTAGATGGTGAGCAGCTAGAACAAGTGTCTGAGTTTAAATATTTAGGTATATGTCTGATGAGAAGGGAACGGACGATGCAGAGTGTGTAGGAAAGTTGGGGGAATGGCAGGAAGGTGGCTGGTAATTAAATCGCTGGTGAATGCAAAGGACCAAGTCTTGAGTGTGCTAGGGTCTACATGAAGGTATGTTGTTACCTCTGTTGTATGGTAGTGAGACTATGGTCTGGAATAAAGAAGTATAGATCTAAAGTTCAATGTGTTCAGATGTGAGAATTAAGGGTGTGTTAGTGTGAGAAGAATTGATAAAGAGAGAATGAACGTATTAGAGAGTGGTGTGGAAGAAAGGTAAATGAGAGAATACAATGAGTATGTTGAGATGGCTTGGTCATGTGGAAGGGATGAGTGATAGTCGGTTGGCTAAGCGGATGTATAGTGGTGAGTGTGTTGGGAACCTAATCGGCTGGGAGACCGAAGAGGAAGTGGATTGAGTCAGTAACATAACTGAAGGAGAGAAATGTGAGTTTGGCAGAGGCGAGAATAAAGGTGGTATGATAGGAGAGAATGGCGGGGTTTTGTATAAGGGTATGTCCCACCGGGGCCAGGGATGAACCCTTACATTGACGATTTCCATCATAGTGAGGGTTCGTCAAGGTCCCGATGCTCTAGGGTGATTTTCGTTCGTGACGAGCTCTCGCTTAATTAATGGTACTGAGGGGCTGGTAAGGCTGGGCTTTCGACATTTGTCATGTTCTCCTCCTACTGCTTTTCTTTTCCGATGCTTGTACAGCACCCACCCCAATCTTGGGGCAAAGAGGGAAGGTGGAAAGAAAGAAAAAGAAATATAGAGAGTTAGTATATATATATATATATATATATATATATATATATATATATATATATATATATATATATATATATATATATATATATATATATATATATCATCAAAGCATCTAAGTTAGGCATACATTTACGTCAATATAGATCTATCTAGGTTAGGTTTAGTCCAATAGTATTGACGATCCATATAGAGCTGTTTTTGTTTTTGCATTTGGGCTAATGAACATAAGAAATGCTTGAGTTTGCGTTTGTTTTTACATAAAAAATATTTGAGTTTGCGTTTGTTTTTACATAAGAAATGCTTGAGTTTGCGTTTGTTTTTGTTAAACAGCATAAAATCGTAAAAAATGCCAAATGTAAGGAATTTCCTTATTTCTGTAAAGTTGCTATTCATTGTGCTTGCAGAATTTAGCACATTCTTGCAAAAAAATGTAAATAAGATGGCAGTGTGATAGGCCCATTTGAATTGATGAATGTTTCATTCAATAAAATAAGCTTTAAATCTAATTTTTTCCAAATTGATCAACTCCATCATAATAGTTGATCAGTTATTTGTAATATAAATCATTTATTTTTTTATTTGTTTATTTCAAAACTACATGCTTCATCACAACAGTTGATTCCAGTTATTTGTAAAGAAATGTAACTTTTATGAGAAATCACGGTCGTTTATGCACAGAATTCGTACTAAACTGGGTAAGCTTTGCTTATTGAGCGTAAGCACAAATGACAAAAACAAGAATGATCTAAGTTAGGTATCGGTTTAGGACCTTCTTAGTTCAGGTTATGATACATTTTATTAAGTATACTGTATATACATATACTAAATCTATGTATACTTAATGAATCTTAATATATATATATATATATAATATATATATATATATATATATATATATAATATATATATATATATATATATATATATATATATATATATATATATATATATATATATATATATATATTATAGAGGAGTGTGTATATATATATATATATATATATATATATATATATATATAAAAGAAATGTTTATATAATTTCTTTTTTTTATATTAGCAATATTTTTAAAAAAAAATTTTGCAAATTTTTTTTTTTTAATATTATAGTATATTATTGAAATCGTTAAGAAATATTTAGTTATAAAAAAAAAAAATGATAATGTATCGATAATCTGAAATATATTTTAACAGTATTTCTTCATCCCTACCCGAATAAAATAAAGGTAGATTATGATTTTCATAAAAATTTTTTTTAATATTTGGATTTTAAATATATTTAAAAAAAGTATGAAACGAATATCTATAGCAAAAACTTCAAATATTTTTTTGATACCATTTATGTAATTTAAATATTTGTAGTTTTAATACAATAGTTACATTATTGAGATGCACTGGAACTCTATAATTACCCAACTATTATCCCTATCCTTACCAGACCTTTGTACAATATTTAAGCTCACCCACAAATAATGTCTACATTTTATAACTTAGTATTAAATGGCAAATCATCATGGGAACTGGTGAAGAGAGGGGTTTCTCAGGATTTTTTTCTGGGGTCTCATTCCTAATTTAAATTTATGATTGGGATAAGGGAATAAAATGTTTGATAAATGTTTTCAAAATTTGGATTGACCCACCCTATCCTGACTACCTTTTCTTTCCATTTCCAAAAAAGCAAAAATACCGATCAATTTTTTGTTATCTTTAAAAATTAGTAAAACTATAGCTATTTAATAATAGATGTATCCATATATGGGTGTTATGCCCTTATGATTGAGTTAACTACTTACTTTATTTGACTTTCCTTATACTGTAAATGCAATACTAATTCTTTTTCATATTAGGTTATATCCATGAAAATGCATAATAACTATGGATAAAGGTGAAAGGGAATTTAATTTTTATGAATTAATTATCAACTTAGGAGGGCATTATTCAATATGCGATATAGCCGATATCCAGAACTAAAAGTGGGATACTCCCAACTACATACAGTAAATACTAAGGAACAAGAGGAAGATATCAACATTGTTACTCTTTCTTGCCTCAATGAACTGTTAAGAGTAGAGTTCATTCCACATTCTGGCAAATCTTCTACAAGTAATCTGTGAACACCAAAGATATTGAGGTCTGCCAAAAAAAAAAAAAGAAGATAAAATTAATTTAAATTACCCCTACTATAGTTGATGATGGCACGCAAACAGTGGCATTCAAAATATGATTGCCACATCCATAGTATTAAAAAAGAGTCCACTGGGAAATAAGCTGGTTATTCCAAAGAAATTTGAAGATATTTTAGCTACTTTTGTGCAGTTAATGGCTGAAGCTGATTTATGTACAAGGCAAGCCATTAAGACTGTTCAGATTGTTAGTAACAAGCTTTTTGAACTGAACTTTACACTGCCAAATGATATGGAGCACCATTCTGAATGATCAAAGCAAAAAACGCCTCAATGCCCACCTACCAATGATCCATACCAATGTAGGTGGCGTACCCAAATGTGTCTTGTCAACAACCCTGAACCCTTGTGTAACCTTATCAGAAACCTAATGGGTCAATGAGAAAAAAATTTAACTGTAATTACCTAGATGTCAGTAAAGTAGAGCTTTTTGTCTGATGAGGGGTAACTGTAAGAAGGACCACCCTCTAAATTCTTACTGTCAGGAACCCAGATTTGGTGTGGCTCTGAAAATTATGAAAAAAGAAAAAAAAATTATGCACGCATGAAATGAAATGAAACAAAGGCTTGCAAAGAGGAAATGAAGATACAATTTTAAATCTAAATTTATTAGCTGCTATTGTATATACAAACCCAAAATCTGTCAGTTGAAAATGGGGTAAAACTGTTTTCAACTACTAAGTTGCTTTACTATTTTTGTTTGAGTTGGAGCATTTTATGAGGAGATTGTAAAATTCTGATAATGATCTACTTTAACTATTTAAACTTGAGCAAGGTGTAGTAAGTTGTGTAAGAGAAGTGCAATGAAAGTGCTGGTAACTGCATACTATTAAGCCACTTAAATTATATAATGTTGACTCTTCAATATATTATAATTGTAATTCCTCTTTGTGAGGTAAATACCTTGTCAAGTCAGTGGCTCAGACAAAGAATTGCTGAAGTTTTCCTCTAGCCTAGATTACGATCTAATGAAGAATTGTTTATCGATTTTTTGTTCCAAAGAAAAAATGGTGAATGACTTTTTGCACTGTTAAAAAGAATGTTGAAATATTCTTCTGGCCCACTTTGTGGCCCAACAAAAGAATGTTCATCAGCTTTTTTTCTCTGTCAATAAAGAAGTTTGTAAGTAATGAGTATGCTATTGTAAATTGTATTATTTTAACATCTTTTCAGTTATTATGATATTCAAATTTTTTTGTACAACATATATTGTTTTATATCCTACCCTTTTTAGACTAGTCTTCCACTAAAGGACTTCTTTTCCAATCTGCAGTTTATTAATATGGTCTTTGACCAATTTTTATATAACAAAACTACTGTAATTAAATTTTTAAATATATTTACTAATAACCAACTAATTCAGAAAAATAGTTGAAATTAATAGCATCAGTGCATATATATAATGAAAGGAAAGTTTTTAAGAGCTAATCTAACCTGGAGGACACTGAGATCCGCCTGTACTAAATCTATGCCCCCACAATGTCTTTTCATAAAAGTTTTCAGGACCGCAGATCTGAGTGAAGTGATGTCATAAGCCTTAACCTAGCATATACACTGATATAGTTTTATTTATCTTATTGAATTTATATAATTTTATCACCACATTATATCTCACTAGTTCCTATTAACACAATTTTATTTATTTACATTTCTATTTAAATGACACTATTTTATTTGATTTGATAACTTTGATTTAAACGACACTATTTTATTCAATATATATACATTCCTTTTATCTTAACTGCTTAATGAATATTTACACTAAGAAACTTTTTTTTATTTATATCTATAACTAATAGCCTGCACTGTGTTGAGAGAATGCCCAAAACTGAAACATTGACAAATCTGTGCATTTTTGAGAATGCTGAAAAATCAAAGATTGAAAATTTTCGCTTCAAGCATTTTTGAGAAATAGAAATGTTTTGCTTCTGAAATCCCTCCTTGAATATTTTGTGCACATTCTGCATCAGCATGCAAGGATTTTGATAGATGGGTTTGATATTATAATGGTCTCTTCAGGATATGACACCAGAAAACGAAATGGCAACATCTTTGAAAGGAAATGTTTATGGTACACCATCCATCTCCCGACATCACAATCCATCTTCGTACCACTGGTCCTTACTATTGGTGTTTAAGCATTTTTTTTTTTTTAGAACATCCCAGCGAAACATAAATACACTTGGAAATTATTCTTTGAATTATCTTTGATATCTTTTCATGAGCTGTAAAGGAACTTGACCTGTGAGTGAGTAGCATAAATGTTAACTCACCCCTGACATAGAGCAGCAACTTGTATATTTAAATGCATGACTAAGCTTATGAAGAGCCTCTTAAAAATGGAGCTTAGGCTAATATAAGAAGGAAGCTTTTACTACTATAAAATGATAACTATGAATGTTTTTCTTTTTTAGAATATATCCTAGTTCAGTGGTTCCCAAACTTTTCCTATTCTCAACACTCTTGCTTAATTCAGGTTTACTGAAGTCACCCTATGTCAAGTTCTAACTATTTTTTCTTTTAAAAGTTATTTTATTTTTATTTTTTTTATTAGATTAAATTGAAAATGGAAATAAAATTATAAAATTTTTCTAATGTTTTGTATCACCTCTGTGGGGAAGCTGCAGCACACACTTTGGGAACCACTGGCCTAGTTAATAAATTCAATTTTAATTTACTATGTATTTATTTTTGATTTTCAGCATATTTGCCTAAACCCTAAGTCAGCCTAAAGCCTTTCAAGGTTTTTGGCATAGGGTAGGGCAAATACAAGCTCACAATATCTAAATATAATGGCTGACTTATTAAAATTTTTATTTAAATCAAAGTTCATGAGAAAATTGCCCAATATAGTGTCTTTCTTTTCAATAAACATTATATTGTATAGTCTTATTGTTAGTTCTTCTAAAGAATGTAGTGTAGGAAATAATAGTAATGAAGTATGTACCCATGGTGTGTGTAAAGATAATTACTGTGATTGCCAACCAGGTTGGAGTGGAAAATATTGTCAGTTTTGTTCAGGGAGAGTAAGGTAAGTATTATTTTTAATATTCTATGGTATATAATTTCTATCATTTTTATGCCTTACTATTGTATTTTTTATTGTATATTTATTATATTGTATATTTATTATATTGTATTATTTACTATGTATTTTAAATCTCTCTCTCTCTCTCTCTCTCTCTCTCTCTCTCTCTCTCTCTCTCTCTCTCTCTTCTCTCTTCTTCTTTTTTTTCTTTCTTCTCTTGCTTGCTTTTGAGTTCTTCTCGCTTCTTCTTCTTCTTTCTTTTCTCTTTCTTTCTCTTTCTTTTTTTTCTTCTTTTCTTTCTTTCTTCTTTCTTTCTTTCTCTTTTTTCTTTCTCTCTTTCTTTTTTTTTTTTCTCTCTCTCTCTCTCTCTCTCTCTCTCTCTCTCTCTCTCTCTCTCTCTCTCTCTCTCTCTCTCTCTCTCTCTCTCTCTCTCTCTCTCTCTCTCTCTCTCTCTCTCTCTCTCTCTCTCTCTCTTCTCTCTCTCTCTCTCTCTCTCTCCATTGACTACATGTCTTCAGTTTGTTTTAAAGACTCTGTCCCCTTGTATTCACCAAGGATTTAATTATATCTGATACCTTCCTATCATTCACAACTTTTCTACTACACTCTCTGTATCATCCATTCCCTTTTCATTCAACATATAACAAATATTTTAACCAAGATATTTACTTAAGATACTTGTTCCAATTGCTCATCATCCAAAATAGTTTCACAACACAGGCCCTCCTCACCTACTACCATCACCTTGCTCTTATCTACATTTACAGTACTTTCTAATCCCTCAACCAATCCTCTCAAACTTTCTTCAGATTCACCACACAAAGCCAAATCATCAGTGTTACAAGAAGCAAGGCACCTTACACTTTCTTCCATTCTTCATCAGTCTAACACTCCTCTACCACCCCCACCTTTAATTCTTTCTTCACCCCATCCATATGCAAGTTAAATAGTCATGGAGACAACACATTCCTGCCTCACTCCACTATTAATATTAAACCATTCACTTTCTACTCCATTTATTCTTACCCAAATTTCACTATTGACATACATACCTTAGATTCCATTCAGAATCCTACCACCAACACCTATATCACTAACACTTTCCTCAAAGCTTCCCAATTAATCCTGTTGCCTGTCATGCTCCTGTTGCAAGTCCATAAAACCTAAATACAATTTATTATTCTTCTTTCTCACTCATTTGTTTGTTTCAATGTAAAAATTTAATCTATACATCCTCAATCACTTCTAAATACACCTTGTTCTTCACCAATCTGTCTCTCAGTCAGTCAATGCACTCTTTCAACCAAAATACCAGCATATATATATATATATACTATATATATATATATATATATATAGTATATATATATAATACACATATATATATATATATATATATATATATATATATATATATATATATATATATATATATATATATATATATATATATATATATATATATATATATATATATATATATATATATATATATAATCTTTCCTACAACACTGGATAATCTAATAACCCCAGTAGTTTGTACAGTTCCATTTATCCCTTTACCCTTATTAAGGGTACTATTACTGCTCTCTTCCTATCCTTTGGAACCATACCCTCCATAAATGATTTGTTACACAAATACCATATCCAGTCAATCACAATTTCGCCTCTTTTCTTATATCAATTTATAAAAACAAAAAGCTACTTTCGAAGTACATTTTAGGAAGAAAAATAAACCATTGATGGGACAAATTTTTCATGTATATATATATATATATATATATATATATATATATATATATATATATATATATATATATATATATATATATATAGTATATATATATATATATATATATATATATATATATATATATATATATATATATATATATTATTATTTATATATATATATATATATATATATATATATAATTAAGATATATATATATATATATTTA
The DNA here is from genome assembly GCA_015478945.1 of Trachelipus rathkii. NCBI lineage: Eukaryota > Metazoa > Arthropoda > Malacostraca > Isopoda > Trachelipodidae > Trachelipus > Trachelipus rathkii. The sequence continues at coordinate 123,899 of JABUQX010056068.1, forward strand.
TATTTATTATTTATATATATATATATATATATATATATATATATATATATATATATATATATATATATATATATATATATATATATATATATATATATATATATTTTTTTTTTATTTATTTTTTTTTTTTTTTTATTTATTTATTTTATTTATTTATATATATATGATATATATATATATATATATATGGTATATATATATATATATATATATATATATATATATATATATATATATATATATATATATATATACGGTATATATATATATATACGGTATATATATATATACTGTATATATATATATATATATATATATATATATATATATATATATATATATATATATATATATATATATATATATATATATATATATATATATATATATATATATATTAAATAAATTTGTTTTTAAGTATGTATGATTCATAACTTAGGTAATAAAAAATTAAAATACATGATTTTAATAACTTATGAGAAATTTCTTTACTTTAACTACAGTAGAAATAAAAAATATTTTAATTAAAAAGCATTTAATTAGGATTAAGACTGAAGTAATTAAACGTAGAACATTAATTCCTTTACATATTTTTTTTTTTTTTTAAACCAAACTTGAGGAACATTGGATCTTTTGTATTTTGTTATTAAGTGTTGCCTAGACCCATTTTTTTCTTATTTATAGGGGTTCATATATCATTAATGACTGCAGTTAAAGACTTTTATCTCGTATATAATTTTAGAGAATTTCCTTGTTAATTTATTTGTTGTGACTGTTTTACTATTAATATTTATTGAATATTTAGGTCAGTTTTTCTAATAAATATATTTAATAACATATTTAAGTATTATTAATAATAATAATAATAATAATAATAATAATAATAATAAAAACAACCTGATACAAACATATGCTAGAATTTAAGTCTAAAAGAAGTATATATATCAGTCATCAATTGTTGTAAAATTTAAAATGAATTATTTATTTATTATTATTATTATTATTATTATTATTATTATTATTATTATTATTATTATTATAGGTTGTGGAATGAAAGTGGAATAATTACAGATGGTTCAGGGAACTATTCTGAAGACAACCAATGTACTTGGCTTATTGATCCAAACCGTCCTAATTCACATATAAGACTCTACCTGGATCACTTTGCCACAGAATGCTCATGGGATCATTTGTATATATATGATGGAGGATCAATATATGATCCCCTTTTAGCAGTTTTTAGGTGAATATTTTACCCTTCATTATTTTAAATGTCATATTCCTTGCTGAAGAGATATTACAATATATAGTAGTGAGATATATATATATATATATATATATATATATATATATATATATATATATATATATATATATATATATATATATATATATATATAGGTATTTATCCCTGTATATAAGCTATATATATATATATATATATATATATATATATATATATATATATATATATATATATATATATATATATATATATATATATATATATATATATATATATATATATATATATATATATCCGTATATATATATATATATATATATATATATATATATATATATATATATATATATATATAAATTTATATATATATATATATATATATATATATATATATATATATATATATATATAATATACTTGCTTGGTAGTCCCCCGCTTCCCTCCTACGAGAAATGGGTGATCCAGAGATATTGTGACACCACAGTAGGCTGAGCCCAGAGATCCATCAGAAAGAGAGTATCGAAGTTATGTCTGATGTTTGTTAGGTTTGGAGTATTGTGGTGTTTGGATACTCAGAGATCGCTTTTTGTGTTTTAAAATTGATTGTGTGTGTGTTTAATAATGGAAGTTTCTTGGGGCGAGGGAGGTAGTGTATTGTATATGTTAGAATAGTGCATGGCTTGTGTAACTCTTTTTCTTCTTGGTGCAGGGGGGGGGGGTGTTGTTGAAAGTGATTTGCTGTAAAATTTGCAGCATATCTTAAAGAGTATTGGTGATAGGATGGCACCCTTGGGACTACAATATACAACCTTTATTTATGAGAGGTGTGGCACCCTTGTATAACTTTAGCTGTGTAACCAGATAGGAAATTTGCTATTATTTTCTTGTCATCGATGTTTATTTCTTTGTTTAAAACTTTGTCTAATAAGAGGTGATGTGGGTTAGTATCAAATTCTTTGTTTATGGCTATTGCCACTAGGAGAGTGAGATTTTGGTAGAAACCTGTGAGGATGTTTTGTGTCAGATCAGTAAGAAGCGAGGTAGTGGAGTGTTTTGGTCTGAATCCATATTATGCATCTGAGAGGGGGATAAGGGATGATATTCTATTCAGGACTAACTTATCGAGAACTTTTGATATAGTAGAAAGTAATGATATAGGCCTATATGAGGCAGGAATGTTGGGCGATTTAATAGATTTTAATATGGGGATTATGTGTGTGTGTTTCCAGAATGGTAGGATAATGTTGGTTTGCCAAGCAGTGTTGAGTATTTGGGTTAGTACATTGCTATGGCTTTAGTTCCAAGGTGTTTGAGGTGGATATTGAGTATTTTGTCTGGCCCTTCTGCTTGTGAATGGTGAGGCTTCTTGGTTGTTCTTTAATTTTTTAAGTCGTTTAGTTGTTAATCTGTTGGTGGGAGTTGTAGGTTTATGGTTAATTTCAGAGTAGTGGGACATAAGGAGATTGCATTGATTTTTAGGACTAAGGATTTTATGGTTTTGTTTACAGATGGCTTCATGGGTTGGTGGAGGCTGTGTTTGTGAAGTGTGGATGTTTTGTATTGTTCAGTACATTTTTGTTGTTGGTTTTATGATGTATTGTTTGAGTATACCGTTGCCAGTTTTTATTTTTGTTAGAGTTAAGTTGTTTATTCTGTTGTTGAGGTCTATGATATGGTTTAGATTTGGTTGTTTATTTTGTCGGAGGAAATTTCTTTGTTTTATTAGGGTATCTATTTCTGGGTAAAAAGTTGGGATTGAAACGTTTGCGGTAGCCTTGGGAGGGGGGGGGGGATGTATTTTTGGGATGCCTTTAGAATGGTTAAATTATTGAAGTGTTGTATTACTTTGTCGAGAGATGTTAAGTTTGTTGTTTGGAAATATTGTAGTTCTTGTTCTATTAAATCAGTGTAAGCTTGCCAGTATGCTTTCTTATATTTAGTGTTAAGTTTTTTTAAAGGATGTGTTTGTCATGAATTGTGATTAGTATTGGAATGTGGTCAGAGGTTTGAGCATGAAAAATTTGCCATGTTGCGGCAATCTGAATTTTGGGGGGAACAAAGAGATGTCATTGGACTTGGGGTTCTGATTATGTTGGAATAGTTGTTATGTGGGTTTGGTTTCTGTTGTTGAAGATGCTGAGTGTGTGTAAGTTGTCTATGAGAGCATCACCTCTTGGTGAATGTGTTTGTGTTGAGCCATTCAGGGTGAAGGGCAATGAAGTCCCCTGCTATTATCAGATTATTATATTGAATTAGGGGGTGATAGGTCTGGGGACATAATCCTGGAGGCAGATTTTAGAGGTGGGGTGAGGAATATAGACATTGATTAGGTTGTATATATTTTTTACTGATATTACCTTATATTGATTGGTATGTGGAGGTTTGGTCATAGTTCATGTGATTGGTATGTGGAGGTTTGGTCATAGTTCATAATTTAATGTTTGTGGTGTTTTGGAATTGGATGTTTTTGTGGATGAGCATAACTAGACTATACTCTGGTGGGTCTTTATCTTGTCTGAGGATTGTGTGATATATATAACGATAAATGCGAAAACGGTTAAACACCCAAATCTGAAACCGAACGAAGTACAAC
>JABUQX010056069.1:0-5000 GCA_015478945.1 Trachelipus rathkii
AATATATAATTTTGAATAAGCGTTTATATTAACTTTTTTTATATAATTTAGATAAGTTGTTCTATAAATTCGATTTAAAATGTTGAAGTATTACTTTAAATGTTAAAAAATAGCGGTAATTTTTATTATATTATTAGATATTTTTTTTTATAAAGTTTTTTTATTGTATATATATAAATATAAATTATATTTTATAATATAATAATTCATGATTTGTGTAATTCTTACTGAATGTAACCATTGCGAGCTCTTCCTGATTTTCGCATAAATCGATATAGGCCAGGTTAGGTTTGGTTAGGTTAGGTTAGGTTAGGTTTAAGTTTGGTTAGATTAGGTCAGGATTAGTTAGGTTAGGAAAGTCAGTGAGTATTTAGGGGTTAAGGTTAGTTTATGGTTAGGTAGGTAAAGGTTTATGGTTAGCTAACACTTCAATGATTCAAAATTTTTATATTAATCATGTTTATCAAGGAGAAAACTGAGTTGATAGTAAAATGTCTTAAAAATGGCTAGAAATGTCTCCTTAGGTAGAAGAGCGTTTTTCGAATTGTAAGACGAATAATAATGAATCTTTAAATAAAGTAAACGCCAATATTATATATATTATATTATATATTATTAATTTATATATTTATATATAGTTATAATATATATATAATATTATAATATATATTATAATATATATATATATATATATAATATAATATATTATATATATATATATGTGAAGATTAAGGTGTATGAAAAATGTGTATGCAGATATATGTATGAAGATTACAGACTAGATTGTTATAATTTTTCCCTTATTTTCCTTAATTTCTACTAAATTTATCATCATTTTTAGAATGGTTAGGTCAGATCTTTCTATTGTTGTATGATTTTTATAATAGTGAGGAAAAAAAATTTAAAAAAATTTTTTTTAAAAAAAAAAAAATTTGAAAGGAGAATAAATATTTTTTTTTTTTTTTTTTTACTGGACCGATTTTTAATTTTATTTCAGATTTGGAAATATAATTTGTCCAGTTCTTTCTTATGAAATTTGTTTAATTAAATTTAGACCAATAAAAAATTTGAAAAAAGAAAAGAAAAAAACGTAAAAAAAAAAGAAAAAACGTGGAGGAGTATATAATAATAATGTTGATAGTGTTTTTATTATATATATATATATTATATTATATATATAATATATATATTATATATATATATATAATATATAATATATATATATAATATATTATGATATATAATATATATAATATATATAGTATATATATATATGTGATTGTTTTGAAAAGAACATTTCAAAACCAGTTACTGTCACGATATATATATATATATATATATATATTATAGTATAATAATATAGTATATTATAATATATAGCATATATATAATATATTATATATATAGTATAGTATATTATAATATTTAAATAAATATATATATATATATATATATATATATATATATAATTATATACTATATATATAATATTATATAATAATTATATGATATATATATATATTAGATATATATAATATATATATAAATATATATATATATATAATATATATATATATATATTATAATATAATATATATGATATATATTATATATTATATTAATTATATATTAATATATATATAATATATTAATAATATATATATAATATATATATATATATATATATATATATATATATTATATATTACTATAATATATATATATATAATTAATATAATAATTGATTATATATATAGATATATTATATTAATATAAATAATATAATATATATATTATTATAGTATATTATTTATAGTGATATAATTTATTAAAATAAATACAAGGAAAGAAATATTTATTTTTCTCTATTTTTCTTATTTTCTTCCTCTATCTATTCTAATCTAATCTATCTATCTTATCTATCTATCTATTCTATTATCTATCTATATTATTCTATCTATTATCTATCTATTATCTTAATCTATCTATCATTTCCCTGCAGCTGACAGAGCAAAGCATCATGCCAAGAACTTTTTTTTTTTGGAATAGATGTTTAATTCTTTCACTGTGCAATAAATTTTATAGTCTAATCAAATTAAAAATATTTGTTGAAGTGAAAAGGAATTAGACTGTAAAATTTATTAATATATTATATATAGTATTATTATATAATATATTATTATAATATATCTATATATGATATATAATTTATATGTATATATATATATATATTATATTAATATATTTACAGCCAGAGCATATATTCAAAGAGGTGGGTGTAGTACGCTCAAAGTTGACCCTTCTAGCGCAAATTACGTAGATGAGGACAGACGCCGCTTTAAAGTGAGAGGATTAATTCAGCAGGAAACAGAAGATGAAAGAATATTCCCACAAGAACATGAGGTGGGGCAGAAAAAGGAATGCACGCATGACTAGCTGATTAAAATTATTAACCAAAACTCGTGCGCATTGATGCAGCATCCTTGTCTACGAGGCGTTGTAAAAGTTGGTTCACGATTGATGGTTTGCCTCAAGCACTGCGCTGCGTATCCTATAGAAAAGAGATAAAGCACGAACATCGCGCCGCAGCAAAGATAGAGTTCAAGTGAACTGGAAAGTATCCGTAGCAGTAAGCATTGTGGCTTTGACTCGACCAGTTCAAAGCCGGGTGAACAGAGCCCCCCCCAAGATACGACAGCATATCTGCTCATTACACGGCGGATGAGACCTTGTATAAGCTGGAGTAATTAGAAGTGGAAAAAAAGTCCCGCAGGGTCTAAGGAGATACTCCCAGTTTTATTTAGGCCCCTATGCAACCTTGTAATTTGAGGTTTCAAGACATTTTTTATTTACGTTAAGTAAGGATGTTATATGTTCAACAGAGAAGCAAGACAACCGTCGAAGGATTCGGAAAATTAGGTGTTTTGAGAGGGATGATTGCATAGTTGGTTTTGAAATAATTGAATTTTCACAGGTTGAGGACGCTCACCGGAAATTCTCCCAGATCAGCGAGAATATAAATCGGAAAGAATTAAGACGAGAGGATTCTCAAAGTAAAGAGGGACCAGTATTTTTAAATGGAAATTTATTAAAATGTCATGTCGAGTTATCGGCATTATGAGTGGATAGAAGTTATGATGGCTAGGTGATAAGATATTAATATAAAATAGGAATAAATGGGATGATAAGACAGAACCTGAGGTAACAGCGTATGACGAAGAAAAAGAATAAGAAGTGTCCCATTCAAATAACAGCCGAATATTGAGCGATTTGAAAGAGCTAGACATAAGTAAGCAAAGAGAAGGAGGAAAACCCAAAAGGAGGTGACTTGGAGATCAGTGACGCGTGCCATACCCTTTCAAATGCTTTGGACATGTTCAAGCGCCAGAGCGCAAGTCTCTCGTTAGTTTCCTAAGAGCGGAAAACCATTAAAAATCGATTAGATAGGAATGTATATCGCCAGTAGACCTCGACGACGAAAGCGTACTGCTGATTCTGAAAGAAGGGAATATTTCAATGATTTTAAGAAGTGAGAGTAAGAGAAGGGTTTCCAGACTTAGATAAAATACAAGTGAGAGCTATAGGGCGAGTAGTAGAAGGGATAAGAGGTAGCTCTTTTCCGGAATAGTTTGGACCTGTGCGTCTTCGACACTCGAAGGAAAGTGTTAAATATTTGTAATAGAAAATATTGTTGAAATCGGGCGGGGGCACACAGATTCCGACTCTCTCAAAACTGGGATGCCGGCCGGACACCCGCTTACTACTTTCATAGATTTCAGGAGCTATGCCCGATCAATGTATCACGCAAGGCATAATGTCATCTGAAGGAGGAGGAAGATGGATGCAGAATCACCAGGTTGAGTTAGTAAAATAAGAGCCGAAGAGATTGGAACTTTTCATGTTGAGTAATTAGCAAGGAGAGACCTCAGATCGAAAAAGAAAGGAAGGTAGATTACAGAATTGTTTGAGATGTTTTTTGGCACAGAGCCAAAGTTCATCAGCAAGAGCAAGGAGGTATCTGCATTTTCGTTTGATGAAGCCACTTTGCTCATCGCGAGTAATCCTGCAGTGATTTGTACGAATGAAATTAAGCGAGAGTGATAGGGAACGAAGAATTTTTTCCCCACTCCCGATTACGTTGTTCTAGCTGAAATGGCAGTCAAAACACGATCGAGGTCGAACGTGGGTAATATGAGGAGAGAAGATTTGGTCGAAGAAAATGACCTGCCTCATGGCCATCAACGATTAAGCTCCCACCATTATTTGGAGAACCGAAACGTCACAGATGCAAGCATCATTAATTTATTAATAGTTAGCGTGAATATATTATATTATATTCTCACCTTTTGCTCACCAACGCTCCGTGTAGGTCATCCCTGGCTCGTTTGCATGCATTTCCAAGGACCCTCTCCTCGTACAGTCGATGTTCTCACCTGATCCAGCGTCCATCCTCTCTTCGCCACACGCCGCTGCCATCTCATCTTCATCTTTTCCTTGGTCCTCCGGACGGTCTTCTACTGCAGCTGCCCATCATAACAATCTGGCCGTGTATCTAATCTTCATGCATACTCGCTGGTGTCCAAGTGACCGATCTCAGTTTTGTCCTCTCGATCAAATCTCCCACGCACATCGACCGCCCAACTCTCTCATTATCTCAGTATTTCCTTCTTTCTCGTTCTTACTGTCACCGGCCACTTATCCAACTTCAACATCCCTCATCTCAGCGCGCTACGAATCTTACTCCTGGTTCTGGTTGTAATTGTCCAATGACTCCGACCGCAAATGAAAGAGTACCGGTTCAGAAATCGTGGTATATAATAAGTGTTTTAACCTGTCTCGTACAATGTCTGTTTCTTCTCTAGCAAGGGAACATACTGACCACTCCTCTAGTAGGTTCATTATTCTTGCCTCTATTCACCTCTATCATTCACTGCTGTTACTGTTACTCCAAATACTTAAAGTCTCGCATCTTTTTATTGGCTTTCCCCAGATTCTCTAAT
>JABUQX010056069.1:10000-25757 GCA_015478945.1 Trachelipus rathkii
TATATTTCCACTAAACCTTCAACTTACTTTAAAAGTTCTCTAATTCGTAACTATCTCCATATTGTTTCAACAACATTCTGCTAGTTTTCTCCTTTTGTCTGTAGAAAAATGTTACATATTTTTTTTTTCTTTATAAATAGTTGCCGACTTGGTGTCCTAAATATGCCTTTTGTTTCGATGTGTAAATAAATTTTGTAAACGTGTTATTTTCTCACATGAATGTGCATAACATGAGCATACTTTGGATGCAGCGATATTTTTGCAGCTGGAGGTTTTTTTTTCAAGTGTTTTTTTTGAAAGTTTTTTGTTAACATTTTTGAACGTTTTTTTAACATTTTTTGACGTTTTTGAACGTTTTTTGTAACTGTTTTTTAATTTTTAACGGTTTTTTAACTTTTTTTAACGCTTTTTTTAAACATTTTTTGAACGTTTTTTTAAGTTTTTTTAATAATTTTAATAACGTTAATTTAACATTTTTTCGACGAAATCGTAATGACGTTCGATACGCTCCTTTCTATGACGGTCGCGTATATCTTTTTTAGTGTATTCCCTTTTGTGCTTTCACAGTTCACTATACGCTAAGAATTTTTCGAAACCACAATGTTTTCGCTCATTATTAATCCATACCTAATTTTGTTTTTAGTAATATTTATAATTGGATTCAAGGGCCATTCAAAAACTTTTTGATTAGTTAAATAATTTTCGTGGATTTCAAATATATATATATATATAATTATATATATAGTATAATATATATAATATATATATATATATATTATAATAATATATATATATAATTATATACATAAGTTACATTAATATTAAATATATATTATATATATATATTAAATATTATATATATTTTATATTATATATATATAGTATATATAATAATATATATATATATATATATATATATATTAATATATTAATATATATAATTATATTATTATATTTATATATTATATTATAAATATATATATATATATTATTATAGTATAAGTATTCAGTCTGCATTTGCCGCTTTAGCAAAAAAAATTCTGGTTCCCAAATAGTTAGACAAAATTATGTTTTTTTGTAAAGTGATTTTTTTAAAAAATTTCTCCATTAAAAGTTACTTAGTAGAAAATTGATTTTTATGTTAAAAAAATTAATATTACCTTTCGAATATATCTATTTGATGGAATAGAGAGAGAAGAGAGAGAGAGAGATGAGAGAGAGAGAGGAAGAGATGAGAGAGAGAGAGGAGCAGAGGATGAGAGATGAGAGATGAGAGAGACAGAGAGACATGAGAGATCAGTCGAGAGACCAGCAGACGAGAGAGAGAGAGAGAGGCAAGGAGAGAGAGAGGAGAGAGCAGAGAGAGAGAGGAGAGAGAGAGACGAGTTTTAACGAAATATTTTATTAATTATATAATATATCATTATAATGGTATATTATATTATAAATATATATATATATATATATAGTATTATAATTATATATTATATATATATATATAATATATATATATATATATATATTCTTTGTAATATATATATATTATAATATATATATCAAAGGCGTGCGTGCGGTCCATGGAAGTCAAGGAAGAAACGCTTCCTAGAAATAATAAAATAGATAATTTTTGAAAAAAATTAATATTATTCAAATCGTCTAGAGCAATAGCGTTAATTATTTCACTTAATAGTTGTAGTTTTAATAAAATTTTTTTTTCACATGATTGTTAATCATTAATAGGTATTGAATACGATTGTTTTGTACCATCTTGGTTGTCAAGTTTTTTGGATAATTGTGAGAGAGAGAGGAAATGAGAGAGAGAGAGAAGAGAGAGAGAGAGGAGGAGAGAGAGAGAGAAGAGAGAGAGAGAGGAGAGAGAGAGAGACGAGAGAGAGAGAGAGAGAAAACGGAGAGATGAGAGAGAGAGAGAGAGAGAGAGAGAGAGAGAGAGAAAGGCAGAGAGATGAGAGAAGATGAGCAAGTGTAAGATCGTGACTCATATTATCAAGTAAATGAAAAAGAAGAATGCTTTAAGATAAAGAGCATCCTTTTCTCAAAAATTCCCTTTTTTTACAAATAATATTGTATTAAAAATTAACTTCTATTCTCAAATGCTACATTTATTTCGCATTAATATATCGAAATTAAAAAAAAAATAACATGTAAATTTTTGAAGAAATATTTAACATAAATGTGATTTTTAGGTGACTAAGGACGTGTGTTTTTTGGGGGGTGGTTTTTTTGTTGGCTGCCCACTACACTTATCTGTTTCCAGGACTGCTAATGCGGTGACTCAAGAAAGTCCGTGATCGCGTAAATGCCTTCTACTCTTGTCGTCGCTAAATGTATGACTTCGTATGGTAAGAATGCAATGTCAGAGGAATAAAGTTTAGGAGAAAAGAGGGAGAGAGTGATGCGGATATTATTTTAGATAAGGCTAAATTTGATTTGCTCTCTGTGACTGAAACAAGGATGAGAGGATATCTTCGGTGTAAGTTACATGTTAGATGTGAAAGCAGATGGAACATTATGAGGTTTAATATTTTATATATTCGTATGGAATGAAAATACGAACAGATTGATGAGAGTGTAGTAGAAAGTTGTGAATGGCAGGAAACTGGCTGGTGCAATTAAAGTCGTTAGTGGATGTAAAGGGACTAAGTCTTGAGTGCCTAGGGTCTTACAGGGTATGTTGTTACTTGTTAATGTGTATAGTAAGTGAGACTATGGTCGAAATAAGAGGTATTACGATCTAAGCACATGTTTCAGACTAGACGATCTTAAGGGTGCGTGTTAAATGTGTGAAAGATTGATAAAATGAGAATGAACCGTAATTTCAGAGTTGTGGTGGTGTGATAGAAAGGGAATAATAGTAGAATAAATAAAGTAATGTTGAGAAGGTTTGGGTTCATTGTGGAAAGGATGGATGATGATGTCCGTTGGTTAATCGGATGTATAGTGGTGAGTGTGCTGGTTAACCGACCGCTGGGAGTAACAGAAAAGTTGACTGATCAGTAAAAGAATGTCCTGCGAGAAGGAGATGTGAGTTTGCGAGGCGAGAAAAAGGTATAATATATAGAGTGAATCGCGTAAATTTTTGCTTAGGCGGTTATGGTTGTGAACGTAAAGGCCAGGGTATGAATCGCACATGATATCAAGATGCATAATGATGTGTTCGTGCCGCAGTACCGTGAAGGCTCTATAGTCTGAGTTTTCTGACTGGGAGACGATTCCCACACGTAAATAGGTATAAAGCGGGCGGTAAAGACTGGGACTTCTTTTTGAACTTTGTCATAATTCTTGCTCTACTTTCTGTTTCGTGTTCATTTGTAAACACTTACTCGTCTGGGGAGAGAGAGTGGATGATGATAGTATATATTATATATATATATATATATATATATATATAATATATATATATAATATATATTATATATATATGATATATATATATACATGATATATATATAATTTTATATATATATTATAAATATATAGTATATTATATGGGTAGGGGCAGTAAATTTACAACCCAGTAATGTTTCCGTGATCGCAAGAGGCGCTGAAGGACAAAGGTAAGCTGGAATTAGTCCGCACCATGTATTTTGTACCTTAGAGCTGCTCATACATTTCTCGGACTTCCGGAGCATGTTTGAGCATCTCTATCGACCCAGTTTATGGGGAATTTAGATTGACATGTGATTATATATTATATATATATATTATATATATATATATATAATATATATATATATATATTAATTATTTATAATAGTATATTATATATAGTAGTAATATATAGATTTGGAACTATAGTTATCTAACCGCTTCCTATGTTCATCTTCACTTTATCATTTTTTATGTAAAATAAATATAATATAATAAATTATATTATATTATATATATATAATATATTATATATATTATATATATAATATATATGTTAATTATATAGTATATATATATATATTATTATAATATATATATATATATATAGTAATATATATGATATATTATATATATAGTTATAAGTATATAAAATTCATGGATAATAAAATGTAATATTTTTATTTATATATGTTCTCAATTAGTATGAAAATATTTTTTTATATATATATATTATATATATTTTTTATTATATAAATTTTGTCTTTAATCATTTAATCTTGCAAAAAAAAAAAAAAAATTGAATTATATCAATTTTATCAAAGCAGTTAGTAATTGTTTTTAATATAGTATTATATAAAATTGATTTTTTGTAGCTAATTTTATATCATATATATATATTATTATGAGTTATAATATTATTATATTAGATATATATATATAATATTATATAATATATATTTATATAATATTATTTGTTTATTATATATATATATAATATATATATTTTATAATGATATATAAATCATATAATATATATAAATTATATATATATATATATTATATATATTAGTATATAGTATAATAATAATATAATATATTGTTGTGTGTGTATTATATTATATTTATATATAATATATATATATATTATTTATATATATACGGTATATGCTATATATATTATGTATTTATATATATATATATAATTATACATAATATTATATTTACATTATAATATATAGTATATATATACTATATAATATATATATATATATATATATGTTAATTATATATATATATATATTTAATATATATAGTATATATATAATATATATAATATATACTATATATATATATATAATTATATAGTTATTATAATTTAAATATATATATATATATATAATTATATATATATATATATATATATAGTATATATATTTTTATATTATACAGTATTTTGTTAAATATATATATTTATATATATTGTATATATATATGATTATATATATATATATATATATATATATATAATATAGTATATAATATATTATATATTGATATATATAATATATATATTATATATATATTATTTGTTAAATGATATAATATATATATATATATATAGTATATATATATATATATTATATATTATTATATATATATATATATATATTATATATATTATATAATATATATTATATATTATAAATATATTATATATATATAATATAATATATATATATATATATATATATGATATATATAGATAATAATATTATATAATATATATATATTATTTAATAATATATATATAATATATATATATATTAATATATATACTATATATATATATAGGTATTATATATAAATATGATATATATATATTATATATATATATACTACATATATAATATATTATACTTAATATATTATATATATTATATATGATATATATATATATATATATATATATTTATATATATATAGTATACTTATATTTTCATAAGTTGTCACCACCACTCACTGGCGGAGCCCTATTCGGAGGGGGTTTTATATACAATATATATATATATTTATATGATATATATTATATATAATATATATATATATTAAGATATATATATATATATATATATATATATATATATTATTATATATAGTATATATAGACAAAAAATATTGGAATAGGACATTTGTTTTGCGATCAAAAATCAGCTAACAATGTCATAGCCCCCCAAATTTTCCCCAAAAAATTCCGCCAAGGAGTAGAAGGGCGAAATCTCGTTCAAATCGGTATTTTATGGTGAATTGCGACCATTAAAAGAATAAAACGCTGATCACCAAGTTTCACTATGTGCTCTCTCGAACATTGTATTTTTTATTGCAATATTAAAATAACCGCAATACATTTTAATGAAGATTTATGGGATAAGTCAAGAATCCCTGTGAGGGTACTTTCATACTTTTCAACCATTATCTCTTTCTTTATTAATAAATTAAAGAATTTATTGCAATATATATATAATATATATATATATATATATTATATAGTATATATATAAAATTTATCTATATTATATATAATATATATTATATATATTATTATATATTATATATATATATATTATATAATATATATACTATATATATATATTATATATATACATATATATATATTTTATTATTCTTTCTTATATATATTTATATATATATATTATAGTATATATATTATATATATATTATATATATATATATTTATATATATATATAATATATATATATATTTTATTATATAATAAAATCCTTCCATAAAGTTTTATTAATGTTCCGGATCTGAGTTAATAAATACTTTATAGCACATACAATTTAAACCAATTCCATATTTTGTTCCTAAAAGCCTTTTGTAATACAGATTTTCCTTTATTTATGAAGATTGAAAATTTTCTTTAAATTGAATTTTGTTTTTATTTCTAATTTACTCGTAAACAAAAAAAAAAAAAAAAAAAAAAAAATAATGTTATGACTAAAAGTATGTATATATCTTAAAGCTGCTTATACTCTCGTTCTCTCTTCTCTCTCTCTCTCTCTCGCTCTCTCTCGTCTCTCGGTCTTCTCTTCTATTCCTCTCTCTCTCTCTGCTAATATGATATATATGATATATAATATATTATATATAATTATATATATATATAATATATATTATATTATACTATATATTAATATCTTATATATATATATATATATATTATATATATATATATATAGTGTAATCAATTCTAACTCCGAAGCGCTAAACATTTCATACACTTTATCCAGTGACATCTAAAGATAAATTTCAATTGATTGGCAATATTTTAAGTATGAATTAGTATCCATAACATTATTAGAAAACTTCTTATTTAATTCTTCCCATCAATTCTCCATCCATCTTGTTGGAAAGTGTTTTTTCGTTTTTTTAATAGTGTTATTGATTCAATACTATATATATATGATAATAATGATTAGTTCTTGGGTAGGCTTCTTTGTTGCCCGTTGGCATTTCCGTTACTTTCTGTATTTCTTCATGTTCTCGGCGTATTGTGGCGGTTTTGTATATATATATAATATATAATTATATATTATATATAATATATATATATATATTATATATTATATATATAATCTAATATATTATATATATTATATATATATAATATCTATATATATATATATTATATATATTATATATGTATATATATACTATATATATTATATATTAAATATACTATATATATATTATATATATATTATATATATAATATATATATATATATTATATATTATATATATATATAGTTATATATATATACTATATATATATTATATATATATATATATAGTATATATCTATATATATGATATAATATATATATAATATATATATGTTAAATATATTATATATATATATAGTATTATATATATTATACTATAATATATTATCTATAATATATATATATATTTAATATAAGATATGTATATATATAAAGTATATATATATATATTATATATAATATATATATATAGTATATATATATATATATATATTATTATTATATATTATAATCTATGTACTATATAATCATTCGTTTTATTTTTGTTTATTTCTTCTTCCTATTTCTAAATTATTAAACATAGTGTATTAATATAATCTGTGATATAATATATAATATATATATATATATATATTTATATATATTATATATATATATACTATATTATATATATATATAATATATATTATATATTTATATATATTATATATATTATATATATATAATACTTCTATATGTATATATAATATATACTATATAATAGTATATATATATAACTTATATTATAATAGTATATATATAGTATATATATAATATATATATATATATATATATATATATATATATATATTAGTCAAGAACATAAATTCAAGTAAAAAGTTAATAAATTAGAAAGAAGAAGAAGATAATTACAAAAAATAAAAGCATTATTAAATGAATACATATATTGTATCATAGTATAAGTACTTATCTATATATAGATATATTTATAGTATAGTATATATATGTATATAATATATATATAATATAGATATATATATATATATATATATATATATATATTAGTTATATATATATATCTATAATTATATATGTTGAATGTAATAGTAAATATTATCTATATAATTAAAAATTATAAATATATATTATATATATTATATATATATAATATATATAATTATATATAGATATAATTATATATATTATATATATACTATATATATAGATATATATATATTATATATTCAAAACAAATATTCAAGTAAAAGTTTAATAAATGTAGAAAGAAGGAAGAAGAAAAAAAAATAAAAAGCATTATATATAACATATATTAATTACTATAAATAATATATATATTAATATATTATATATTATATATATATAGTATAGTATTATATATTATATAATATATATTATAGTATATATTTATATATATATTAAATCTATATAATGCTTTTTATTTTTTTATTTCTTCTTCCTTATTTCTACATTTATTCAACTTTTACTTGAATTTTGTTCTTGATTTTTTCATATTGTCAAGTTCTATCCCTTTTTCATTTCTTCTTTTATTTTTCCATATAATGAATTTATTTACTGCATTCCGACGAACATTTTTCAGCGAATCATTCCAATCTGGAATGCATTTTTTGATATTTTTTCTTATCTTTTTATATAGTGAGGTTTTCATCATCATCATTGTGCATTGTATTATTTATTGATTTATAAAATATTTTTATCTGACCTAGATATCGTTCAGTTCTGCAGCCATATTTATTACAGTGGATAACTTCTTTTTTTGATTTATTTTTTATTTTATTTTTTTTTTTGCAATATCACTAAAGCGGTCCAAGTTATTTTTGTAACTTTTATTTCTATGTTCTTCTTCCTTGTTTTGTTTTAGAGAGAGGACCTCACCAACGAGAAGCATTTGCCATCCCCCTAGGCAGACAAAATAGTACCATTCAGGCTATCACGAGCTCAAGGCAAGTGAACCACCTGCGACGAGAGCCCGTGTTACTCTCCATTTCTATGTCAGTCAACTTGTTCAAGTAAGCAAATCCGAGGTCATGGTATTCCCAGTTTTCACTGTTGATTTGAGTAATAATTAAGAAGTAAAAGACATTGGAAAATAATTATAAAAGTAAAAATCTTATAGGATTTTCATATTTTTAATATATCTTTTCAAGTTGCTAGAACAAACCATGTGATCTAACCAGGACGTTGAGTTATGTGTCGGTGAAAGATATGTTAAAGAATTTCCAGGCAAATTCCCATATATCAAAAATAATTTAAAATTAGCAACAAAAGCTTTCAAAATTTCTTCATAGAATGAGCCATCTAAGTTTGTATGAAAATCACCAGCAATGATTAAAGAATCATGATTAGTAATTGAAACATGATTAGTACATGATTCATGATTATTGCTTGAATCATTATTAGTACATGATTTATGATTAGTACATAATAAATAATAGAATTACTAACGTGAGTAAATAATGCGGTAATAAGAATTAATAGATTTTGCTTAATAGATGATAAATGGATAATTAATAATAATATGATTAATTATAATAATATTAATAATAATATGTTAAAATAGAATTAGTAAGTAATAGATGTAACGAATAATTAAATAATAATTAATAATAGATAATTAATGCTAATAATAATTATTACTAATGGTAATAATTGAGTTATGTTAGTAAATATAATATATTGAATAATTAATAATGAATAATTAATAATATAATGATGATAATAATATAATAGTAAATAGTATGGTAATAATCTAATATTGAAAATAATTAAGTTATAATTAATAATATAGATATTGATAATATATGGTGGTCAAGGAAGGTTGAATAGTACGAAGAGTAATAAGGATCGATACGATTGTGAATTAATAATATAATTTCATAACTAATATATAATAATTATAAAAAAAAATAATAATAATAATAATCAATATTATAGATAATAATGGAATTAATCGATAATATATCTAAATTGAATAAAAATAGAATAAAATAATAATAATAATAATGAATATAATAATTATAGTATCAAATAATAAATAAATAATAGATTCAGCTAAGTAATGGTAGTAGCTAGATTTTTACGTAGGTTCAATGCCTGAGGTTAGTTTATTTATAATATTAGTATTTGGTAACACGTTTGTAATTTGTAGTTAAATGGTAGAGTTTGGTAGGAGTTTTCGTTTTGGAAGTACTCGGTGTGGCATGGGAGTTGTAAAAAGTTTCGGACTGAGTAGCTGGGCGGCTTTGAGTGGCTTTTTTAGTCTACACAGAAGGGGGGAGGGGTTTATGTATTAGTTATTAATTATAGGTTTATTTTGATTGTTGCTACGCGCTTGCTTGGATCTCTTGAATGAGGGAAAGTTTAGCATAGAAGATAAGTCCTATGTCTTGTTATGGAAAATTTAGATGTAATCTGGCCTTTGCTCTCTGTCTCAAGGACGTGATTATATAGGGTGTGTGGTGTGTTATTGGCTGCTAATGGGCTCTTTATAATCGTTGCATATATGGTGTTTAGGGTAATTTGGATGGAGTGAGATATCTATATTGGTGTCATGTTTTGTTTGTGTTTTGTTATGTGGCTCTTATGAGTGTTGTGCTCTTGTAGTTTGGCTCTCTTTGGTGTTTAGGTCGTGTCGAAGAAATCGCGTGTTCTTTGCTGTGTTTTTAAAGATATATGTGTGCGTATCAGTTCGTGTACGTGATAATTAGTGGACGTGGCTGTTTAGGGAGTGTGGGTTGACGGTAGATGAGAATGCGGGTAAAGTAAGTGAGGTTTGTATTGTGAGTTGTATTTTAGTTTGTTTATTGATTTCCTAGGAACTCCCTTAAAGGGGTAATAAAGTTTCCTTAATTTTATTAGCAATATACAGGTATGTCGACAGCTGCTGTAACTAGGTTGTTATATAATGTGTCCTAATTGTCAGTTTATACGGATTGTTAATCCAAGTATTTTTAGCATTTGCAGCCGCCTAATTCAGGTCTACTTGTTAATATTTAATTGTTAAATACATTTATTGACTTGGGGAAAAAATTATTTAAGATGTTTTATTTAAATTTAAAGCTAGCTTATTAGCATCTATCCATTTATATTTTATTTAATTTGTGTACATAGTACGAGAGAGACTCGGCATTTTGTCATTATATTAAAATGGCAGGTATAGTCAGCACAAGAGACTGAAAAGGCGGTTTAATGAAGAGGTTGAACAGCATCATTTGTATAGTAAAGTAAATAAAAATCGGTCCAAGAATTGAGCCCTGGGGTATGTCAGTTGAATGTTTGAAGTGTGGCTGAATTAGTTTCAATTTAGTTTTACGTATGTGAGATATCTCATTTAAGATAGGGTTTAAACACTGGTAACAGCTTATGAATCCCAGCCATTTAGTTTATGATAATCGTAATGACATCATGGTCATATCATCTATTAAGAAGCTTTTGTGAAAATAATAAATTAGCAGGGAGGAGTCTTTATTTTGCCTATATTTCTGTACAGTTTTTGGTTAGAGCAAATGAGGGCAGTCAGCAGATTGGTTGAACGTCCCTTTTCTAAAATGGCAAATTGTGAATATTTAAGAATAATTGTTTGATATAAAATATTCGGTTAACTGTTTGCATACTATATTCTCAAATATTTTGTTGATCGTGTTTTAATACATATTGGTCCTGTCAATTTTTTAGGTAGGTCAAAGTCACTCCTTGTTTTATGGTATAGGGATCAATTTTGCTGTCTTGAATATATTGTGGGAAAATCCTGTCAAAATGAATCATTGAAAATGTGTTTAAAGGGATGGCTATTATGTCGGCAGAGAGTTTGAGGATGTGATTGGTGATAGAATGATCACACTTTTTGTTTTTTAATCCGGCGATTACTTTTTTACCTCCGGGGACTGTGATGGGAATAAAGGAAAAATGAGACGTAGTCTGGGAGAAAGTTTTTACATATATTCGTTGTTGACTAGGGCGGGCCAGCGTTCTGTCTCTTTCAAGGATTTGCTTACCGTACGTTTTTACGAAGTATTGACATGTTAGTCCCGTCGCGATCTTATTTGGGTCGGTTGTAACTGTGTGTTAATTACAGTTTCTTTTATATGGTTGTGGATATATTGTTCTTTTTGTTATTGTGGATTAATTTATTGAAGTTAAACCAAGTGTCTGCTCGAGTCGTTTGTGCTAATCGCTGGAATTTTTGTTTAGAGTAAGTGTTTTACTCTTTGCTTATCTTAAGAACTGAGGGTGCTTTAATTTGTTTATCATTACGTGTGTTATGTTATTGCATTGGAATGGTATAACCTTTTTGTTTTTAAAGTTCGGTAAGAGTTTATGCTTTTGTTTGTTGATGAGAGATTAAGCAAAGCTGTTGTTAGCCATGGGTTTTGAATATTCTTTTGTAGCACCTAACATGTCTACTCAACCCTTTTTTTAAACCAATCTTCAAGTAGGCCTACCCCTTTTCATTCACCATACACTTAACTTTCATATTATTAAAAACGTGGTCTCGCTGTATGTGAATGAAAAGTCAATTTCATTCATTTTGTTTATGTATTTCAGCCTTTGATATTCACCATGTAGCCTGTATTTTATGGTGGTGAAATTTTGAGTTTTATTAATATGCAATTTGGACAAGACATGGAAAGGAGTGATCGGACATATCACTTTTAATCTTGTAAGGGTTTTAACGTTCCAGTTTGGTCGCGTCAGATGATTGTATCATTAAGGACGGAGATCTATTTTCGACGTTGTTTGGAGTGTAGGTAGCGTTATGTAATTGACGAATACGTTTGAAAAACATTAAGTTATGAGAGAGAGTTTGCCTGAGTTTGTAGGTGTTTCTGTGTTGGAGAGAATAATGTTGGGAAATTCAACCGCGAAGGTATTGACTTAGTAGAGTTAGTAAGTGTGTGATTTTGATAATGATTCTAAAGGGCATTTATGAACTCTGTTTTAGATGAATTTTGGTGTCTATAGTAAAATCTTAAAATTATTTTTATTCGATTTATTTGTACCGACTAGTTGAAAGGCGAGTTGTAGAGTTGACAGTTGAAATTTTTGTGATTACTTGAGGTCATTGGGATGTATGAAATGCGATTATTTAAGTAAATTGAAACTCCTCACCCTCGTTTGTTAGATTCGAAATGTATTGTGGTCAGTAAGTCAGGATGGGCTATACCACCGTGTTTATGTTAATTCAGGAAATGTCGGTTAGTATAACAGTCAATTTATGATATTTTGGTACCGTTAGATAGTCACAAAGAAAAGTGTGTGATGTTGTTAAGCGGCTTTTATGTTGTGTTTAAATATGTTTCAAATGTTTCAGTTCAGATATGTCTTTCAATGTTTCAATATGTTTCAATATAGATTTATTCAGAGGCTACTGGAATTTATGTCTTTGTAGAGTGAAACATCCAGAGTGGCTTCCGTGACATTGGATATCCGTAACATAGTACTTACTATGTAACTACACTTAATACTACGTACGGACATCATAACCACTTATACTACTGATCTGACTGAACTTAATAATACTAATGATAGACAATAATAATATAATATAATATAGTATTAATATAATTTAGATCATAATAATTAATAATATATATAATATAATAATTAATAAATTAGATAATCAATATAATAATAATATATAATAATAATCAAAGTAATAAAAATGAAGTTAAATAGTAATAATAGTTAATTAAAGTTAAAGAGTAAATAATAATAGTTAAAATATAATTAATAATAATAATTTAATTAATAATTAAAAAATAATCAATCTAAAAATGATTAAGTTAGAGTATTTATAAATTTATAGTATCGATTTAATTAATAGACAATTGTGGGCAAGGATTATATGTACAAATGATAACAGATAAACATGAGCCCCAGCTGATAATACAATACCTATTTGACCGTGGGTATAAATAAATGAGATTCAAACAAGTTTGCTCGAGGATAATAATTTGGTGTCATAATGGGTCAAGTTGTGTAGAATGATTTAGCTTTGTAAATCATATATAATTATAGTGTCATTATTGTTATATGATATTAACAATAGTAGATAGATAATAGGATTAGATAATGTGCTAGATAGATATGAGTAGATTATAGGAGTAGTGATATTGTAGTAATGGATTTGATAGATAGATTAATAGTATAGATAACGATAGATACAGATAGAGTGATAGATAGTGTGTGTTGTGGAGAGTAGAGAGAGAAAAGAAAGAGAAGTGAGTGAGAGGAGTGTGAGGAGGGCAGTAGAGAGAAGAGAGATAAGATAAATACGAAGAAGGTGAGAGAGAGTAGAAGAGAGATGAGAGGAAGAGAGAGGAGAGAAGAGAGAGAGGGAGAGAGAGAGAGAGATGAGAGAGCGGAGGAGAGGAGTGAGAGAGATGAAGGAGAGAGAGAGCGAGAGAAGTGTTGTGTGGAGATAAGAGAAAGGAGAGTGAGTGAGAAGAGAAGAGTGGTTAGATTGGCAGAGAGAGGTAGAGTTCGAGAGAAGTGAGTCAGAGGAGTAGACGAGAGAAGAAGTAAGGAGGAAATTTCGGGAGTGTTGTGGTGTGCTTAGAGATGAGTGAGGAGGAGCGAGATGCTGGGATGAATAGGTGTGAGATCGTAGAAGTGGAGAGAATGAAGCGCACGTGACTGGCGGAGGTGAGAAGAGAGAGGAAGAGAGCATGGGAGAGAGGAGGGCAGAAGAGAGAATGAAGTGAAAGCACACAAGGGATGCGGTGAGTAGAGCAGGGATAGGTAGTATGAATTCGATAGAACCAGATGAGTCCGTAAATTAACATCAAGGTGATCGGTATGAGAGAGAGAGTGAAGAGCGGAAGAGGAAATTATTGAAAAAAGCGGAAGAGAGAAGAGAGAGAGGAAGACGAAAGTGGTATAACTGAAATGTTTGTGTGTGTCTTGAATGAGAAGACTAGCGAGAGATGTGAGAGAACGAGACCGGAAAAGTAATGAACCCTTTACGGAGAAGAGAGCGGTCGCTGTAATGATAGGATGCGAGTAGAGTAGATGAGATGTGTGGTAGGTGTGTTATTAGTTTTTGTTAAATTCTTTATTATATCCTGAGCAATTCTTGATATATATTTTAGTGGTTTAAAAAGTTTTTTTTGGATGACAAACTAGGAGAGAAGGGATAAAAAAAAAGAAAGGAAGGAAAAAAGAGAAAGAGAGAAGGGTGAGAAGTATGTCAGAGGGGGAGTAGAGGAGAGAGACGTGTGAAGAGAGTAAGCGGGGAGATGAGGACTTTCTGTCGGCCAAGCTTGGGAGTACAGAGAAGTTAATGTGTGGAGACAGGCGGATGGAGGGTGAGAGAGAGGAGTTGAGAGGGAGTGTGTGTGAGAGAGAGGCAAATAGTTGACGAGAGAGGCGGTTCGCGGATGCGGATGATTATGTTGATGGAGGAAGAGGTGAGCGAGAAGATTAAATGGAAATGAGTAGTTGAATAGAGTAAGAAGGAGGGGAGAGGAATGAGGAAGAGTCGGTAGATGAGGGCTGCGGTATGCAGATACACACACGCGGAAAGGACGAAGTGCGCGGTGTGCTCGAAAAGTAATAGATAACTACGTAGCTTCGGCGGTGTGGGAGTGCCGGATCGGAGGTGTTGAGAAGAAGTGTGGGAAGGAGGTTTGTATGTTGCTTAGGTAGTGTTGGCCAGGTTGTGTTTGTGTTGGACGAGGAGAGAAGAGATTCGGAGAGGAGAGTCAGAGGTTTCGGAACACCGTGGAAATTTGAAGGTGTAG
>JABUQX010056070.1:0-7500 GCA_015478945.1 Trachelipus rathkii
GGATTGTAGGTTTATGGCTTATTTTGGAATAGTGTGACATAATGATGTTGCATTGATTATTAGGGCTGGGGATTTTATTATTTTGTTTACAGATGGCTTCGTGTGTTGGTGGGGGTTGTGTTTGTGATGTCAATTTTTATTGTTCGGTATAATTTTGTTGTATTGGTTTTATGGCTTATTGTTCCGGTGTAATGTTGCCAATTTTTATTCTTATTTGAGTTGATTAAGTTATTTATTCTATTGTTGAGGTCTATGATTAGGTTAATTTGGTCTTGATTTGGCTGTCTGTTTTGCCCGAGGGAGTTTCTTTGCTTTATTAAGTGTGTCTATTTCTGGTGAAAAATTTGAACAAAAATGTTTGTGGTAGCCTTGGGGGATGTTTTAGTGTAATTTTATTGTAGTGTTGGATTGCTTTGTCAAGAGACGGAAAGTTGGCTATGTGGAAAGATTGAAGTTCTCGTTCTATAGATTCAGTGTAAGCTTGCCAGCCAGTTAGCTTTCTTGTAGTTGATGTAATTTTTTTTAAGATCTGAGGAGAGAACATGAGATGTTTACCAAGTTGCTATAAAGGTTCTGAGGAGTTCTTCATGTTTATTCTTTATACCGTTGATGTTTAATTGGAGTATATTAATTGAATTACGTGCGTGGGGCATGCGAATTTCAGTATGCGAATCTCCGCGTGAGTTGCAGGAGCATTCTGGAGAATATCGATTGTGGGTTTGTAGATTTGTACACTTTAAGTGGAACCAGAGTTGGCAGATGTTGCACTTTACTGAGGCTTGTCCTCTGGTGAGTGATTTATTACATTTGGGTCTGATAAGAGCTCTGGGACCTGAATTTAATTCTATATAGCGCAGACTAATATAAGGATTTGGGGAGCATACACCGTGCTTACTCATCACACGTGCAAAAAGATGTAGAATATAAAAAGGAAATTCTGGCGGACAATTCTGAGCCCAGACACGAGGCCGGATGACTATCTCAATGATCGCACCTCCACACAGGAGGTGAGGAAGGGGGCAACCCTTTGAAGTACTTCTTCCATTCTTCTCCAGATCGTCGTGCGGCTTTTTCAGAAACACTTTATCGAACAGAGCACATTACGTGTGTTGCATCTCGACTTAATATTATATATATATATTATATTATATATATATATATAATATATAATAGTTATATATTATATATATAGTATACATATATATATATATACTTATAATATAATATAATATTATTATATATATATATATTATATATATATAAAGGGACGCAGTTTAGTTGGGTTAGCTTGGTCCACTAACCACTATCTCTTGTCGTAGGTATGCTTACTGCAGCTCGACATTCGTGATCGGCCTAACTTTTGGTAAATTGTAATAATCGTTTAGAAATTGGGAATTGTTGTCAGAAGATAAGGTCGAGCAGCAATAGAAGGTAAATGGATGCAGCATTTAGGAAAGGGTAACTATGATTTTAGTTCCTGTATGAGAACAAAGATTAAAGGGAAGCTGGGTGAAGATGACGTTATAAGCGACACTGATTATATGAAAAGATTGTGAGTGTGGGAGTGGAAAGAATCGAGGGAAGAGAGTGAGTTTTGATTTGAACCAAACCTTCCCTACGTGATTTTCTTGTGTGAGTTATAGAATTTAATGGTTTAAATTTTAATTTGGAAGTCAGAGATGTGTGGTTGTAAAACATGGTCCATCTGAGGGTGATGTAAAGAGATGCGACATTCTGCAATAATCTAAATGAATGATTTACGATAGGTTAGTATGGAGCTTAGTGATTGTTGTGTTGGGATATCTAACAATGGTTGGATAAGGTGATCGGAAATCGATGGCTGGTATCTCCCTCGTTATACAAGTGGGACTTGGACGTGAGGTCGGGGGAGAAAATCGAGAAACGTGGTTGACGGAGAAAATCGAGAATGGTAGGAAGGTTGTCATTGATCTGTGAGGAAGAGGTTGATGGAAAATGTTCACTTCTCATAACACATAGAGTATTTTTATTATAACATTACTAGATTTGGTGTTTAGTAAAGATGGTTATCGAAGTCGAAAGTTATGATGATTTTGTGTGGGTGAGAAAGGAGATGTTGAAAGTATGGTTATGATGATTAAATGGCAGTGAGAGGCTGGGATTGGGCTTATCGGAAGTATTTGGCATCATTGTATATGATAAGTAATCAGTTTTTTAACATGGTAATGAATATTGTGATGAACCCATCTATTTTGGCCAAAAGTTATGTTGAACAAAGGTAAATTTATTGGAAAAGTATTTAAGAGCGCATTCGCAAATAAATCAATTGAATACCAGAACAGTATGAAACTAAACAATACTTGAGCATAATAAGGGAAGCCTTTAGTTGTATAATGAATAGAGATGTGGATGTGGCTAAAGTAAGGAATGGGGTTTGGATAACATGAAAAGGGTGATGAAGCGGTTATTTTTAAAAGTAAAAGAAGGCGTAGTTGATTGTGCTAAAAGCAAATGATAAAGAAATTTGGAATTATATAACGAAAGGAGTTCGCACACAGCTAAAGGGGTTCTGGCTAAAGTAGGAAAAGTTGCTGCTTGAAGAAATAAAAAAATGATTACAGAATTCAAGGGTCAGCCTCGAAAACAGACCTGTCTTTTAGTTATAGATACAGGCAATGGAAAGGGACTACTAATTTGAAAAACTCTATTAAATGTTGGGTATGCAATGATAAATATGTCAACATATGGAGAAAAGAAGGAAAGGATTTTGGATGTTATGAGGGTAAGGAAAATAGATGTATTGTGATTGTTGGTGATCTCTATGAAAAGCTGTGAGGAGTGAAGAAATTTATAAAACTGAGAGTGCTATTTTATAGACGAATGATAAGAGAGAATACGAAGGCATGGAGTAGAATTTTTCCTGAAACCTAGAAATCTCCTTTTTTATAATGGTTGGTTATTGGAAAGTTGTTCTAACAAAGAGTTTAGGCAGGGTAAGTATTCTGAAAGATTGGCGGAGAGCAGTAATAGTACCCTTACATAAGGGTCAGGGAGATAGGGAATTGTCAGGAACTAGTAGGGGATAGTATTGAGTGTGTAGAAAGGATATATATCGGCATTTGGAAGGTACGATCAGAGTGAATGGAGGGGAATGCTGGTGAAGAGCAAAGGTGCACTTTAGAGTGGTAGAGGATGTGTGGATCAAATTTTTAATTGAACAACATTGATCGAGAATGAGGGAGCAGAAGAGTGTAAAATTGTATTAAGGTTTTATGGATTTGAAAAGGCGTATGAGATTAATAGGAAAGCTCTGTGCAGATGTTTAGTGAATATGGTGTTCGTGTGCTTTGAATGGAACAACAGTATCTGTATGACATAAGTGAAGCTTGATTTAAGAATAAATCTAGTTGAAGTGAATTGGGTTAAATAATTATAGCGGAGTTGAGCGCAGGATGCTGTTTACGGTCTCCTTGGTTATTTAAGTTTTAATGGACTAGAGGTTATCGGAAAAATATGTGGGATGTAAGAAAGTGTTGAATGATGGAGGAATGGAGAGAGCAGTGGAGGGATGCCTTGCGCTTTTATGTGGATGATTTGATTTATGTGGGGAATCTGAA
The DNA here is from genome assembly GCA_015478945.1 of Trachelipus rathkii. Lineage (NCBI taxonomy): Eukaryota > Metazoa > Arthropoda > Malacostraca > Isopoda > Trachelipodidae > Trachelipus > Trachelipus rathkii. The sequence continues at coordinate 3,597 of JABUQX010056070.1, forward strand.
GAGTTTGAAGACGGTTTGGTAATGGGCTTTGCAGGATGTGTATAAGAAGATTTTTGAAGTTAAACGTAGATAAGGAGTAAAGTTATGGTTATTGTGATTGAGGACAGTCATCAGTGTGAAGTTATGTTAGATGGTGAGGAAGCGGAAACAGTGTCTAAGGTTTTTAAATATTTGGATATTGTTAGATGAAAAAGTGAACAGATGATGCTGAGTGTAGTATAAATTTGTGAAAGGTAGGAAGGTGGCTAGTGCAGAATAAAATTGTTGGTGAATATGGAGAAATTAGAGTCTTGAGAGCGCCTCGGATAAATGACAAAAACCTGGGAATGAATTTTGTATAATTTTTGAAATTTGAATAAAGGTATTTTAACTAAATTACAAGTGTTCAGATGGACAAATCTTAAGGGCGTGAAATGTCGAGAAGAATTTGATAAAATTAGGGAGCGTTTGGTGTTGTAAGAAGGCATAAATGAGGGAATACAAGAGTTACATTGAGATGTTAGGTTAATCGGAGAGTAATGGTCGATCGTCGTTGAAAAGCGACAAGGATTAGTGGGAATTGTGTTAGATCGACGTCTGGTGAGACCGTAAGAAAAAAGTGAGGATGTTATTAGCAGGAGAATGCCTGAAGGAGAGGCATGTCGAGTTGGCAGAGGCGATAAGAAAATGCAGCCAAATCAGATATTGGCGCTATTTGAGTCGTATAGAGGCCAACACTGACGAGATCCTAGTGAGGTCCGTCGCAGGGTCTCTGAAGCTTTCAGCGTTGATTTTTCTGATGCGTACGTTTCTCACGGGAGTACTTAAATGGAACGGAAAGGGATGCGAGGGGACTTTCTTTTCGATTGCGAACTAAGGACCTGTACCTTGTCAGACGTGAGATGCTACCACTAACCCACAGGTTGAACTTCTTGAATCCGTAATGCGAATTAAGTTAAGTCTTGAAAACCTGTGCTTCTACCTTGCGGAAAATTTGTTTGATCTTCTGTGTCTTGTACTTGATTTGACCTTTTCCCTTCTCTAAAGCATGTGCTCATTCGACTGCACGAAGGATTATCCCTACTGAGCCCTCTATGCGTTTATTTTTCAAAGGTTATCGATCTTATTAATGGAGATTTTGGAATCTTTTAATCTTCTCATCTTCTGCTGGGTTATTAGAATATCCTTCCTAAGGAATTTACTTTCTCATTCTTCTTTCATTTGAGGTACTCTGTTCTAGGGATTTCAGATGAATCTTTTACTGGGAGACATATTCCAATTCCTTTCTATAGTTCCGCGACCAAAGGCTTTCGTACTGATATATATATTTATATATCATAATATATTATTATATATATATAATATATTGATATATATATAATACTATACTATATTATTATATATATTAACTTATTATATATATATATATATAGTATATATATATATATATATAATATAATATATTATATTATTATAGTATATATAGTATATATACTATATATAATATAGTATAGTACAGCTCACGACGGTATTATTATATATAAAATATATATATATATTATATATTATATGTATATACAATATTATAGTATAGAATAGATATAATAATAATATTATTATATATAATATATTATATATATATATTATATTAGTAATATTATATATATAATATATTATATATATATTAAAATATTATATATAATACTATATATTATATTTAATAATATATATTATTATATATATCTACTATATATAATTATATAGTTATATATCATATAATTATAGTATATACTATATCTATTATATATATATTGTTGTGGCCGTCATAGTGAAGGAGGCTGCTAGCCACTACTGAGGAATTCCTAAGCAGCCTCCGGAAAAATTCCACTTTATCGTGACGCTTCACCCTTCAACATCTAATAATCTTCATGATGTAAGGTCATTTCAGATCAACCAAGAAACCTTAAACCTTCAATTGGTACATAGGAGTGACCCAGTGTCCTGGAAGTGGCAACGAACACAGCAAGCAACCGATTGAACCATCAAATGTTGATTCCGAATACCCGCTCCACACTCACGAACAACCATGAAACAAGGTTCTTATTTGGGCGCTACTCTAGCTCGGTCATCCTGTGCAGGCCAATGTACCGTACTTTCAGATTTCTGCAGGGCGACAATGCACGTAGTACAGAGTGGTCGAGCCTTCTCAGTGACCTTAATGTGTGATACCTAGCTCCTCACCTGTACAGCACATGCTTATACCGACGTCTTCTTTCCAGTCCGGCGAAGCGGAAGTTGTAAATCTCGCGGCATTGTCACTGGGAGGGAGCTCTGGCGTTTGGTGCAGGAGGCTGCTAGCAAAACTGATGAATCCTAAGCAGCTTGAAGAACGCACTTTATGATAACAACGCTTCAGTCTCTTCAAACATTCAAATTATCTTTCTATATTGAAGTCGTTATTCAGAGATCAAACAGAACCTAACCCCTATCATATTATTTGATATTTTATTTATATTTTATATATATAATAATATATATTTATATATATATTATATATATAGCTTAATAATGATTATATATATATATATATATATATATATTATATATATATATACTTATATTATATAGTATATAATATATATAATATATATGATGAGGCTTAAGGACCTCCACTCAGAAATTTTAGCGAGCTTAAATTATGAGATGAAAAATATGAATATTTATTCTTTATTGAGAAAGGAAATAAAGAGTTTTTAGAAATGATCCTTCCTAAAATGTTTGTACCAAATGCTTTGTATTTATTTATAGCTTTATTAAGCAAAGAATTTTGAAGAAGATATGTTATTGAATATTAAGCATAAGAAATTTGATGTCACTCAGCTGATAGTTAATGACTCCCAAGGATGGAATTTAAAATATTTTATTCCTGCGGAATATGGTTCAAGGCAAGGTTTGTATATGTCACGACATTGCCCTTTATTAGTTTCAGTGCATGTTTGTGTTTACAAATTTAAGCCTAAAACTATTAAACGCATTTTAGGAATGGGAATATTCTAGTTCTTTGTTTAAGTTCCGCCAAACACCCATAACCATACTATCTCTTACTATATATATGTATATATATTTGATTCCATACCTATATATTTATGATAGTATTATATATATATAATATATATTATATATAATAGTTTATTATACTATAATATACTATATGATATTATTATATAATATATATATGTTTATGTATCCCACCCTCCAGGGGCAGAGCCCTTTCAGGCGAAGGCTGTAAAATGTCAAAAATTTGAGTCTATCATGATCTCACTTACCTAACGCAAACTCTCAGATGAGCAAAAAGACGCAGGGCCTGTTAAGGAGGTAGATAAACTCAGCAGAATAAAATATGAAGGAATTCCCTAGAAAAGGTTGCTGGAAGAAGAAAGGCGTTACAGCGAACAAGGCCTGCAGTGGTAATGTCAACACAAAATTCAGTGCAACGCTGCAACCCCTTGTCAGTTACGAGGGGCTGTGTAAAGGTAGTGGTACGAGTGTTAGTTCCTCAGAACATTGCCGCTGTGTGGGGGGGGGCCCGTGTGGTACTATAGAAATAGACATAGCTCCAACATCATTTCGCAAAAGATAGAGGGTAGTGATATGGAAGTATGGAACAGATTTATAAGCCTTTTGGACTTAACTCGGACTTATCTAAAAGTTGGGAGAAACAAAGCCCTCAACTCCAAGATATGAGAGCAGTTCTCAATACGAGGGCTTATGAAGCCTTTGTTCAGTTGGAGTAACTGAGAAGTGGAAAAAATGTCACGCGGTCTAAATAGAACTTCCAGCTTCTTTGAGGCCGCCCTAGCAACCATTGTAATGTGAGGTTTCCAAGGCATTTTTTGTTTATGTTGAGGCCGATGATATTTATATT
>JABUQX010056070.1:12500-39343 GCA_015478945.1 Trachelipus rathkii
TCCGATAACTTACGGTTATCGGATAAAACAATCGATATCTGATTACCTCAAAACGGACTATTACCGAAAAGTATTATAGAGCACTTAAAAGTTATTGGAAAATGGTATTATATTTGATATTAAATTGAGATTACTTCCAAGAGGTAACTTAAAACAGTATCTAAATGAACAAACTGATTTTATAGAAAGTACGGAGAAATTGACGCACGTCACTGGCTTCATTCACCCTCATACTAATGAGCTGCGTAGTGCATTGCTGAACGTTGAGCCATCCCACGGCAGTATTTTGCCGCATCAACTAGTTCAGGTTTTTCCTGTTTGCGTAGCCACCTCGCAAGCGCAACTATTCTAGCAGTACAAAACTTCTCTTAACGAACAGTAAAATACTGTATGTGAATCAGTTATTAAGAGGTTTTATATAGCTAGAAAAGCTGCATTTCTGAAAAGACTACACATACTGGAAAAAATTGCACTAGTTGATGCAGCAAAATACTGCAACACAGCAGTGGGATGGGTAGCTTAGCGTGTATCATTGCCCTGAACAGTTTATTAGTAATAGGGTAGCGATTGTGAAACCAACAACGTGAGTCGATTTACTGCCTGGAAAATGGAACCTGTGCTATTCACAGCCAGTTCCGGTACACTCCTAATATATATATATATATTATTTAGAATATATACTATAATAAATATAATATATATTATTATATAGGATAATATATTAGAATATATTATATATATATATAATAAATATATATGATATATATATATATTATATATATATATATATATATATATTTCAGATTTTCCACTTTTAAAATGGTTTATTTAACGGGAAGAATAGAAGTCGTGGTAGTAGAAGCTAATGATCTTCTAAATTTAGACCAAAATTTCTTCAATTCCGACGACAAAAGCGACCCTTACTGCATCGTTTCCGCAGATGGAATAAATGGATCTCGAAGAATTGGGAAAACATGCACGATTGATGACTGTCTGAATCCCAAATGGAATTACAAAATGGTGGCTGATTTAAATCAAGATGTCACAGGCCTTAGATTTGTAGTCAAAGATAAAGACCTTATAACATCCGAACTTATAGGTACATGTTTCGTCGATATCATGTCCTTTGCAACTTCCCATATGCCTTATGAAGACTTGTTACAACTTTCAACTTCTGACGGAAAACCGGCAGGCAGCATAAAGGTTCAAATTATGTACACTGGAACTGGTTCATCAACTGCAATAGAATCTACTATGGCAGATAGAATGAAGCTGAAAACAGAAGATATGATGGCTCGTATCTCTTACTCATCTAGTCAAAATGCCAACCACTCCGACAAGAAATCAGTTGTACTTCATGGATTATTAGAAATATACGTAGGGTATGCAGTAAATCTTCCAAATCTTGATAAATCTTTCTTTAGCATAAGAGCTGGAGATGTAAGTGACCCATTTATTGAGGTCATAGTAGAAGATCCTTTTAAAGAGAAATGGAAAGTAGCTACTACGAGTGTGATTGATAACAACTTAAATCCCGAATGGAATGAGAATTTTTATATTAATATTTGTCATGATATAGTGTCTTTAACTTTTGTTGTTAAAGACAAAGATGTATTATCAGCTGATCTTATTGGTACTGTTGCATTCCTAGCTGAAGATGTAATAATTGCTCCTGAAATAAAAGGAGAATTTGACTTGTATAAAAATGGAAAAGTTTTAAAGGATGCTAAATTGTCAATACGTTTATGTTATAAATCAAGTAACGAATTGAGTAATTCCCTAGAAGTTCCAGGATGCTTTTTCAGAATGAAAAAAGAAATTTTAGTTATACAAAAGCTGTCGAGGAGTGAAGCTCATTTTTCAGAAACTGTGAGTCTTTTCACACGAGAAGGTGAAGTCCAGTTATTAGAAAGTGATAAACTTTTTTTTAACTAAAAGGGGTGTGTTAATATTTATCCACGTATGGATCCTAAGGACTCTAAGGTAAATTTTATTATTTTTTATTATTATTATTATTATTATTATTATTATTATTATTATTATTATTATTATTATTATTATTATTATTATTATTATTATTATTATTATTATTATTATTATTATTATTATTATTATTATTAGTATTATTATAATTTAATAATACATGAAATTATTATATTATTATTAAATTATTATTGATTATTATTATTATTATTTAGTTATTATTATTATATATTTATTATTTTTATTATTATTATTATTATTTTATTATTATTATTATTATATTATTATTATTAGTTATTCATTATTATTTATTACTTATTCATTATTATTATTATTAGTTATTATCTATTATTATGTATTATTATTTTATTATATTAGATTGTATTGATTATTTATTATTGGATTATTTTTTTATTAGCACTATAACTGTAGTTATTGTTTATCAATACAGAAATTATTATATATTAAAATATAATAAAAAATTTACAAGATGAGAGCAATGCTAAAATTCATTACACGCAAGAAACAATAGTTCATTGACCCGACTTCAGTTGAGAATTATTCCCAACGATGTCGATATTAAAAGCCAACGGTCGGTTAAAGAAATTTATTAGAAGATATTTATAGAAGATATTTATTAGAAACACAATGTTTTCAAGCAGGGTCAGCTAGCTCCAATTTAATTTTAAAAATAATACAGTTCCGTCTTCAGCTCAAGGCCACTTTATTCGATGCCCTGGCTCCGGCTCCGGCTCCGGCTCCGGCTCTGGCTCCGGCTCCGACTCCGACTCCGACTTCGGCTTTAGCTAAAGCCTTTCGGATCCACCATTCTGGATTCAAGTCTGGACTAGCCAATGAGTATACCGATGGCGCAAGCAGTCCTCTCGAAAAATATCCGGTGCACCGGGAAAGGATAATATCCGGGCTTGGTATCCGTACTGGGATGAATCGGAGGCATAAGATTGTGGCCGGAGAAGGAGCTATTTTCTTATTCAATCTTTCAGTCTTTAAGGAAACATCATTCCAAGAATTATCTATTATTATTATTATTATTATTATTATTATTATTATTATTATTATTATTATTATTATTATTATTATTATTATTATTATTATTATTATTATTATTATTATTATTATTATTATTATTATTATTATTATTATAAATATTGATTATGTATTATTATTATTATTATTATTGATTATTATTATTATTATTATTGTTTTTATTTTATTATTATCATTTATTATATTGTTATTATTTCTTTTCTTATTTTATTAATTTTTTATTATTATTATTATTATTATTATTATTATTATTATTATTATTATTATTATTATTATTATTATTATTATAAATTGTAAAAAATATTCCCCAAAACTTAAAAAATTGCTTTTTTACCATTAAAAATAATTGATAATATCGTGCGACCGAATTTCATGTCATAAACGTGTTGAATAAGTGTAAAACGTATGAAACATATAAAAGTATTTATTTATTTATTTATTTATTTATTTATTGATTTATTTATTTATTTACTTAACTTATTTTATTTACTTTGATCATAGACGTTTCTTGACATTTCCATATAATGGCTTTTATGTTATTTTATTCACATCTTTCAAATTCCTCTTTCTTTCAAAACATTTCTTTCTTTCTTTTCCTACTCTTCTTCTTTTCATACTCATTCTCCTCCTCTTCCTCTTTTCTCTCCTATTCTTCCTCACCTTCTACACTATTCCTTCTTTTCCCCCTTATCATTCTTCTCCTCCGGCTATACCTCCACCTTTTCTTTTCTTTCCTCCTCTTTTTTTTCAAACTTGTCTCCATCCTTCACCTCCTCCTCCTCCTCCTCCTCCTCCTCCTCCTCCTCCTCCTCCTCCTCCTTATATCTTTTTCGTGTTTCTATGCCCTTCTTTGTCTCCTTTTCAACTTCATTTTCCCCATCTTTCTTTTGTTATGTCGACAATTTCCCTTTCATTATTTCCATCCCACTTTTTCCGTTTTCCTCATTACGATTCCTCATACAATACAATCCTATTTGTCATGACGGACAGCTCTTCACGACCAAGGACGAGTTAAAAAAAAGGTAAACAATTTCATTCCATTTCAGGGACTCTTGATAACCTTTGAACAACGTCAGGAGACCTGAAGACAAACTCACGAAAAAAAAGAGGGAAATCGATTAAAAATAATCATAAGGCATAATTCGTGACGGTTTGTTGTTGGCAATTAAGACGTGTTCCTTTTTGTATATATGAAAGGGAAATCCCTACACACGTTACCTTGAAACAGATTGACGTTTTTTTTGTGTGTTTTTTTTGTTTTTGTTTTTTTAAATTACTTAAAAATTCCATTACGTAATTGCATTCTTAAAAGCTTTGAACGCAATAACTTTTCGTTGGTAATTTGCACAAAATCTCTTAAATGAAAACGGATTAAAAAAATCCTCTATAATCACCATAACGTTTTACTCCAAGCGATCATATAATCTAGGACTTTGTAATCTAATTTCTACATCATGCTCCAAATGATCTAGGACTGCGTTTTTTTTATCGTTTTACTTGAATTTCTCATGCGCTCTAGGACTCTGTAATCTAGGACAATGTATTCTAGATAATACCCCAAACTTATATGATCTCAAGAACTCTGTAATCTAGATTCTAGATCTTATGTCAAACTATCTAGAGCTTTGCTTTCTAGATTTTCTTACTACAAACTACCGTAGACCGTACGTATGTCTATTTTATTCTAGATTTGAATATGATCTAGAATTCTAATCAACATTTATACTAACTCCAAAGTTGCATACGATCTAGAACTGCAATCTAGTTCTTCTAACTCTAAACTATCATAACTATTAAGGACAATTTCAATTTTAATAAAAGTCGCTCTAAATATACATCAACTTCTCCGAAAATAAACGCCAAACTTTAAAAAAAAAAAAAAAAAAAAAAAAAACTTTTCAACGGCTTTGAACTAAATTTAATATAAACGATCTATAATTACGGAAAATCACGCGTGCGAAACAAAAAGAAAAATTGATCGTAACTTTTTGGGGATTTTTAAGAGGAGGTTTTTTTTTTTTTTAAAGTAATTAGAGTCGTGTTTTCGTGTACGTTATGATTCCTGACGCTTACATTTTTGGGAATAGCCATAAACGTTTTTATTACATTTTTTTTTTGTGAAATAGTTGAATAAAAGATGTAGGCAACCTCCCCTATTATTCTTGTGCTTTGTGAATTAAAAACTTAATTGTACATATTATCTTCAATATCACCTTTTTCACGACAATATATTATATATATATATATATAATTATATATTATATTATATATATATTATATATATATATATATATATAAATTATTATATTATATATATAATTATATATATTAAATATATATATATTATATAGATTAATATATAGTATAATATAAATATGTATATATATATATATTATATATATATATCTTATATATATATATATATTTGAGATTCTGGTGATAATTGGTTAGAGCGAAACTATCATCAATCCAATATCTCAAAAACTACAATAGCACGGGAAAAGAATACATTGGCTGGAATGCTGGTCCAATTTTAAGGCGGAAAATGTAAAAAAAAAAAAAAAAAAAAAAAAAAAAAATATATATTCAAAAACTACAATAGCTACAGCGAAAAGAATACATTTTGAATCTGTAAAAATTTTAGTTAAGAAAATGTAAAATAAATAAAAAATAAAAAATTTATTTTCAATAATTATAGTCATATGATTAGAGAGCCTATTAGAGACCTTTTTTGGTTACTCGTTAAAATAATAGACTTTCTATTTAAATTTTTGCTTTTTTTTCTTTTACTAAAGAATACCCAAGGGTATACCGCACCGATGACAGGCGGGGTCTCTCGGCCTTTCGGGAAACAGGGTAGGACTATTCCCCCCTCCGGGGAGCCGGAACCCCCGCTCGTTGGTATTTGGGTGTCGCGGGTCCTCCGCACCCTCCCTACGGGGTAGGGAAAAACGTCCCCCTGGTCCCGTGCTCAAGCCCCTACATTGCCGTTTGTAATACCTTTACAAATAATAATATATATGTATTATGCCCCTGTTCCTTAAAAAAAAAATTAGCCAATATTTATTTAATTTATTTATTATTATTTATTTTTAATTTTCCTACTAAAATTTTACAAGGATTCCAAAAATGTTTATTTCGCTGAGCTATCTATTGTAGTTTTTTGAGATATGATTTTTTTTTTTTTTTTTTTTATACAGTTCCCTCTGTAAAATTTTGCCAGGAAATTTCCAAACAATGATATTTTTTTTCCTGTAACTATTGTAGTTTTAGATATGATCCGATGATTAGTTGTCGCTCTAAACAAATATCACCGATAGATTCGTACTGTAGCAACGAGGTGGTAGGTTCCGACGTCGTTGAGTCAATGTCGCGAGATTTCTGACTAGGCGTTTTGACTACTCTTTCTCACCTCTCTCTTCTCTCTCTCTCCTCCTCTCTCTCTCTCTCTATTATATATATATATAGATATTAATAATATATATATATATATTATATATATATATATATATAATATATATATATATATATAATATATATATATATGTTCATATATTAGGTATAGTTAGGTTAGGTTAGTTAAGTTAGGTTGGTTTAGTCAGTGTAGGTTAGTACGTAGGTTAACCTGAACCTAACCTAAACTCTTCTAAGTATCAACATAATATATATAGTATATACTATATATTATATATATATATATTATATAATATATATATATAATATAATATATATATATATATATATATATATATATATTATTGAGTTTCCATCAATTGAGAAATCCCGCATCAGGTTGTAAACGCAGCAACAGAAACAATGTTTATAATAATAGCTTTTACCTCCCTGAGATATTTAAGACAGTCAATGATCAAGAATAATATATAAAAGTACAAAAGTTAGATAAACACACAAATGCTAAAAAGTAAACATAATAATTATACATTGGTTGCATTGAAAATTAGTTATTCCTGTTAATAAGTGTTCAATAAAAAATTATCAATATTTTTTGACTTTTTTTATTTATTTTTGTCCTTTTTAGCTTATTGTTTGAAAATCATAATGTTACTTTTTTAAGATATTATACCACATTAACACCATACTATATTAATCCTATTAAAAAACATTTTACCTTCTAATTACTGAGTTTGATTTCAGAATGGCTGAGATTAGGGTGGTGGCTTATATTACTCAATTTGTGGGGCTGCTGATCAATAAAGTTGCTTGAAGATGGCTCTATTAGCTGAAAATTCCTTTTTTGTTTCTTCTGGTTGAATTTTAGCTTGCATAGAGTTTCTTTGTTGTCCTCAGGTTTCTTCTATAGCTTCTTTATTCATATACTAGATGATTGAAGAATTCAATTGCTAGTTATTCCACCTTAATAGTTTCTTCTTTGTGAAATTAATAAGCTCTTGATGAATATGAGTTACTAAGTGTTTCTTCATATGTTTTCCTAGTGTTGAATGTCAATTCTGTACTTTGCCTTTATTTTCTCAATTTACTTTGGCAAAGTTGGCAGTTTTGTTGCTTCAATAGCTTGTTTGAGTTTCTGCAATAGCTTATATTTGCTTGCAGTATCTTCTAATTATCAGGTTTTTCTTATGTATTGGGCTTTCTTTAGCTTTTATTCTAATTGCAAGCCCTTAATCTTGCCCCACCTTGTATTCTGCATTTGTCATCAATTTTTTCTGTGTTGCAATCAATTTTTGCTTTTCTACCTTTCTAATATTATGGTAATTTTTTGTAACCATAGTTGATGCTCACATAGTACACATTAGTTAATGAATTTTCTGTATCCTTATTATTGAATTTTTTTTGTTTCCTTTTCTTAATTCAAAGTTTAAGATATTCAAGATAATGGTAAAAAGATAAGTTTGCTTGTTATTCTTAGTTTCCTTAAGTTTATAATTCTGTTGTCTTCTTGTTATAATCCTGCACTTTCTCTCAGCAAGATTAATTTTGTTATTGGTTGTTGTATTTAAAGTATTATTGTCTTTATTTATTTTCACATCTACTATTCTCACTCTGTTTGAGTCATCTTTGTAAACTTTTACTATTTTTCCTAAATTCCACATATTTCTTGGTTTGAAGTCATCTATTAAAAGAACTAAGTCTCCTTCTTTGTGTGATTCTTTTTCTGCTAACCATTTACTTCTTTTTTGCAATAAAGGGACATATTCTTTGATCCATCTTTTCCAAAATAAATCAGCAAGATACTGAACTTGTTTCCATCTTTTATATAAGTAGCAATCTTTATCTTGAAATAATCCTGGAGGAAAAGTTATATTGCCTTTAAGGGTTAGTAGATGATTTGGTGTCAAAGCTTCTAAGTTTTCTAAATCATTTGAAAATTCTGTTATTGGTCTGTTGTTTATAATGAATTCTACTCACAGAACAAAGTTGTTCAAGTTATATCTGTCAACCTTAATTTGCTTTATCTAAAGAAGTTGAGTATATGTCTTACAGTTTAATAGTCATCCAAAAATGACCTCCTTTATAGAACTATGAGGTGTTAGGAATATCCACTGTATTCTTTTTGGCTCAAAAAATTTATATACTTGCTTATTATTTCAAATTTTAACTTTCCTTTTAATTCTTTGTTAGCTTTCACAAAGTTAATCCATTATTCTGATGATCATTTCACATTGCCTCTGCCGCTTATAAATCTTTTAGGCATTGATAAAAGCAATCAGTATCTAATGAATATTAGCATTTCTAAAGTATTCTCTGCTACTTAAGACATTTGAAATTTAATCCATATCTTTTTCTCTTACTTTCCCTCTTCCCCTTACATTGAAATTAAAATTATACCAATATTGTAAATGTGTACATCACTTTTAATTCTATCTTTCGGCAATCTCCATCAATCCTGAGTTGCTTGTAATGGAGTTTCTGCAATATAATGCTCTTTTTAGCATCTTCTGAATATTACTACTTGCTCCAAGATATAGACTTTTCTTTAAGCATTTAAAACTGTTTGTTTTCTAAATGTCTAATTCTATGTAATGTCCATATTGCATTTGTAACTTAAATTTGCAAGATAATTGATGTTTAAATCATATGAATACATCATTTCAGATTATTTATTTCTCCACCTACTCTAATATTCCATTTATCATCTATAAATGTTAGAGAATTTTGCCAAAATGTGCCTCTTTGGTAAAGCTTCTTTCTTTTTTATTTTTATTCTTGATTATCATGAAATTCTTTATTTTGTACATATTTGTAAATAGCTTTTTCTGCATCTTTTAATTCTTGTCATAGCACCTTTATTCCAGGTTTTTTTTATGCAAATTTTCTTTAACTCATTAAAATCATTATTTGTTTTTTTAATTCATCCAATTGACACAGATTATGAGTTGTCTGTTGACTTTTTGTAGTGTATGGCCATTACAGGTTTAGTTTTTATAATTTCATCATTTTCATCATCTAATTTATTTTCTTTAATTTGCTCAGGCCATTGAGCTTTGTCTTTGTACAAAAATTCTGGACCAGTGCTCCATAGTTTATTGTTCAAAAACTCATTAACAGATATTCCTTTACTTGCTATATCTGCAATATTTAGCTTGCCTGGTACATATAATTCCATTGGCTTATATCTGTTTGTGATCTAATATAATTAACTCTATTATGTCAAATCTTTTGAATCTTTTTGATTAATTTTTAATAATGTAATACAATTCACTAGCTATCCAAAAAATACACGTGCTTTTTCATATCTAATTCATTATCGCCTGATTGCTGAATTTGCCACTACCTTGCAGATCAACTCCATCTTGGTATAGTTAACATCAAAATTTTTATTTAATGAGTATCAATTGTTTAGATACACTAATGAACAATATTTTCATTCATTAATCCAATGACCTTATAATTGCTACTGCAGCAATGCTATCTTGACATCTGAAAATAATGTAGTTCTACACTATTTTACTTAGACAATTTGGCATATATATGCTGAGGAACTGAAAACATTTAGCTTTTAAATCACTCAGCATTTATGTAACTTTTATTACTATCTAATGGAATTTCATTTCCCATTAACTTTCTATCGCATAAATTTTGAAATATCTTTTTGGCTACTAGTAGTACTGGACTAATAAAACCCAGTGGATCATATATGGAAAAAATGCAACTGAGTATACTTCTTTTTGTCAAATTTTTATTTTGTATATCTACCCTAGCTTTCATTAAATCTATTTCTGGGTCCCAACTCAAGCCTAATACTTTTTGTGAAGGTAATTTATCTAATGATAAGTTTATTTCTTTAAAATCTTTACTTAAGTCTTGTATATCAATCAATATTTCTTAAAAAATTCTTGAATACTAGCTTACTTGAGCAGATTAAAACACTAATTTTTTAAATTTCTTTAACTTCTTTATAAACTGCTACAGCCTCATTTCTGATTTCACAGACTTTAAACAATCATCAACATAGAAATTTTTAAGTATGGTATCTTTGGCTAAATTACTGAATTTTTCTGCTTCAATTACATTTGTAGTTTGCTTCAAGACATAATTTGCAATTGAAGGTGAGCTTACACTTCCAAATATGTGGACTTTAACTCTATATTCTTCTGGAGTTTTATCTAAATTACCATCTGGAAACCATAAAAAACGCTGCGATATCTTTATCTTTGTCATAGTACCTGTATTTATAAAAACATCTCTCTAATATCTGTTGAAGCATATGTCTCTTTTGAACTTAAAGGATGCCTTGTAGGTTAGAAATATAGTCAGGACCTGTGAGTAAACTATTATTTAAAGAAATACCATTGTATGGCAAAGCTGCATTAAATACTACTCTCATTTTTTTTTTTTGTGGATGGATTACACTATGGTGTGTTAAATAGAATCTGTCATTGTTTAATAATTCATGTTTCTCAACTTTTTCTGCAAAATTAAGTTTTAACATTTCATCTATGTTATCACAATATTGTACAAAATATTCTTTATCCTTCAAAAATTTATTTTTTAATGAATACAATTTTGCTAAAGCTTGATTTTTGTTATTAGGAAAATGCTGATTTTCTTTTTTAAATGGTAAACCAACTTGAAATTTACCTGTAATTGTTCTTTGTAATGTATTTTCAACCTTATTCTTCCACTTCAAATCTTCTACACTTTCACAGACTTGCTCAGGATTCTTTTCAGAAAACTCTCTTGAGCAATATTTTCAAGCAAAATTATCATCTTGTTCTATTTGTTTATTACATCTTAACTCATGAATGCTGGTATACCATCTGGTGTCGAATCTTGTAAAGCCGCATCCAAATGAATACATTAACTGCAAAGATAGTTATAATACCTTCACTACTTCAATTGTTTTAACAATTTACTTTGAAATCATTCCTAATTAATAATCCCAATTTTGATTTTATAGAATTGCAAGGGCACAGATTTCAAGTAAGTGTCATAATTCATTTATATCATTGATAGATTGCATTCTTTCCTGTTAAAGGCATTTTCTTACAATATATACAGTATATTATGGTTTCAATTTCCTCATCTCAATATGCATAAATTCTAGATTAATTTAAAATGTATGTCTTTATTTTATGTTGGCCATAACTAGTAGTTACATATCTATTATCTTTCTGAAGTTATCGATTATATGACAATACCTAGTTCATGCAGGCTAAATTTAAATCCATTAAAACATTGCTGATGATATGTATCTAGACCCATGTATGTCTTAATCACTTTATCTTTACCTTTAAGTTTATTTTAACTGGCACTGCAGGATAAAATAGCTTTCTATTGCTTACTTTTGTTTGAAAGGTTTTTGCTTCATTACTTCCTGATTCTTTTGACTCTACCTTTTTATCTTTATCCTCTAAATTCACAGTGAGTGCTGCTGGTGAGATATTTGAACCATCCTGCTCTTTGGCACTATCTTTTTCTCTATGCAGAAATGTTAAATGTTGCTTATTACATTTTTCACATTTTTCTGGTCTTTTACAATTACTACTAAAATGATTTGATCTGAGACACTTAAAGCATAATTTATTGTCTTTAATGAACTTTGTTATTTCATCTTGGCTTTGTTTTTCTAGAATTTTGCATTTAAGTATACTATGATTGTCCTTTTTACAAAAATTGCAAAACTGCGATTTATTATTATTACTACTTTACTACTACTACCATTATTCCTTTTTTATTCATTCTTATTATCTCCATTTATTATTAAGAGTATATATTAACATTTTATTGTTATTACTATGTCATTACCATTTTCTTTTGTATAAAGTGACTTACCTTTTTCACTTTGTAATTTTGTTTGCTTTGGTTTTGTACCAATGCCAAGTTCTCCAAATAAAGGTGTATTCATGATCCTTGCTTCTTTTTCAACAAACTTTGTAAATGTACTAAAATTTACCTTTTTATTTTCTTCATACATACTATCAACTTTATTTCTCCACTTATCACGCTGCTTGTAGGGAAGTTTTTTAACTATTCTATAAATAGCACCAGTAGAATTCAATTCATTCAATGGAGTAATATTTTCCATTGCATTATTGATAGAGTCTAAAAACAAAGAAAAATCTGCCATAGCTTCACTATCTTCATTCTTAATTTCATTCCAGTCTTCTTAACTTTTCCAAATATGTATTTGCAATAACTTGTTCATTTCCATTCTTTTTTTCGTATTTTTCTCCTGCTTTTTTTTCTTATATTTTCATCCCAAATGCATAAACTATTACTATATTTCTGCTTACTCTGTATATTTATAAATAGGAAAGTGTCATTTAATTTTCACATTTTCCTTTATATTGGGATTAAAAAACTAGCATAAAATCTTTTTTAAAATTTACTGTATCTTGGCATTAACACTTATTTTCAGGTTATCATGTTGGAAGAGGGTTCTTAATACTTACTTCTAATTTTTGTTTTAAAATTTCTACTAATTTAGACTCCTGATTATTATTTTCACCTATACTATTTATTTTAGTTTGTGTTAAATTTACATTTTTATCCTCAGTTTTTACAGAGGTATCGCTAATACTGAAAATTGGATTTTCTAATTTTTGTTCGATTTTTATTAAACTTTGTTCCAAATTTTTTATATGACTACTGTGTTGGTACAAATCCAAACTTTCTAGTTCCCTTTTTTTTGCCAAGTATTGTTCATGCTCTTGTAATTTTATTTTACTTTTTTCTATCTCAAGTAACAAAGATTGGGCTATTGCACTTTTTGAACTAGCTACACTTGCTTTACTCACTTTACTTGATACATTACTAGCACTGTATGTGACAAATCCTTTGCTATATTTACTCATATATTTTTGAAAATATCACTTTTTTAAATCATTAAATATAGGCTTTAGTTAAGTAAGCACTCTGTATTTTATCTGCCTCTACAGCAATTCTGTAATTATCACTACAAGAATTTTAGGATTCTACTTTTGCGTCTAATGTTAATTCATCGGCTTTTATTTCATAGCTTAAATCTAAGTTATTTAAGAAAGCATGCCATAATTTGCCTTTAATTGTATTTATTTTTTTTGTTATGGCAGCTAGTTTTCCTGAAGGAACCTTAAAACCTCCTTCAGTTGTTTCAGTTTCAGTTTTCATCTATATTTTCTATATCGCTCATTTTTTTTTTTATTATTATAAAAAAAAAAAAATATTAAAATTAAATTTTTTTTAAAATATAACTTTTTTTTTTCTATATAAAAAAAAATAAGGAAGGATGTTACTTTTAACACAATTTATATATACAGATAAATTCTTATATATTTCATATATAAAAGTTTACCTATATATATTTTTTTATTTATTTTATTATTTTTATTTTTGCTATGCTTAATATACTTAATATTTGTTGATTGGATGATTATTCCTCACATCTGAGCGACAGCTTTTGTATTCTTAATCCAAGCCTTCTAATTAGAAGAACTTTGTAAAACATCAATGAGAAATCCCTGACATCAGGTTGTAAACGCAGCTCAGAAACACAATGTTTTATTTCTTGCTTAGTAGGAACTAACTGTTCTAAAATAATAAAAATATAACAAAACTATAAATATATAAAAGTACAAATACTAAATGCTAAAAAGTAAACATAATAATTATACATTGGTTGCATTGAAAATTAGTTATTCCTGTTAATAAGTGTTCAATAAAAAATTATCAGTATTTTTTTGGACTTTTTATTTATTTTTGTCCTTTTTAGCTTTTGTTTGAAAACTCATAAATGTTACTTTTTTAAATATTATACCACATTCACACCAACTATATTAATACCTATAAAAAACTATTACCTTCTAATTACTGATGTTTGGATTTCAGAATGGCTGAGATTAGGGTGGTGGCTTATATTACTCAATTTGTGGGGCTGCTGATCAATAAAGTTGCTTGAAGATGGCTCTATTAGCTGAAAATTCCTTTTTTGTTTCTTCTGGTTGAATTTTAGCTTGCATAGAGTTTCTTTGTTGTCCTCAGGTTTCTTCTATAGCTTCTTTATTCATATACTAGATGATTGAAGAATTCAATTGCTAGTTATTCCACCTTAATAGTTTCTTCTTTGTGAAATTAATAAGCTCTTGATGAATAGATGTTACTAAGTGTTTCTTCATATGTTTTCCTAGTGTTGAATGAAGCTCAATTCTGTACTTTGCCTTTATTTTCTCAATTTACTTTGGCAAGTTGGCAGTTTGTTGCTTCAATAGCTTGTTTGAGTTTCTGCAATAGCTTATATTTGCTTGCAGTATCTTCTAATTATCAGGTTTTTCTTATGTATTGGGCTTTCTTTAGCTTTTTATTCTAATTGCAAGCCCTTAATCTTGCCCCACCTTGTATTCTGCATTTGTCATCAATTTTTTCTGTGTTGCAATCAATTTTTGCTTTTCTACCTTTCTAATATTTTGGTCATTTTTTGTAACCATAGTTGATGCTCACATAGTACACATTAGTAATGAATTTTCTGTATTCCTTATATTAATTTTTTTTGTTTCCTTTTTCATATATTTTAATGAAAAAATAAATATATAATATTAATATATAATAATATATATATATATATATATATATATATAATATATATATATATAGTATAATATATAGTATTATATATATATTATATATAAATATATATATATATATATATATATAATATATATATATTATAAGTAGATGAGAGAGAGAGAGAGAGAGGAGAGGTCAAAAGCCTAGACTCAAAAATCTCGCAAAACTTGACTCAACGACCTCGGAAACTACTACCTCGGTAGTTACAGTACAGAATCTACAAATATGCCTATATCTATACTTTATATATACCTATTTAGATATTTTATATTATAGTATATATAGTATATATTTTTATACTATTATATTCTATTTATTTTTATATATATAAAAAAAATATAAAAATATATTATATATAATATATATATATATATATATATATATATATATATATATATATATATATATATTATATAATATATTATAATATATATAATATATATATATGTATATTTAATAATATATATAAATATATTATATATATATATATATATTATTATATATATATATAATAGTATATATATATATATTTTATAGATATATTATATATATTATATATTATTAGTGTTTATCTTGTCTCGTAGACCGGATTTCGAATAAAAAAATTTGCTCCGGACGAGACGAATATCGGCTCGCCGGAAGCAGTAATCTTGTCTCTTATCTGACCTTTCAGAATTTACAGTTAATAAGTTTAATTAATAAAACTTCATTTCACATAATACTACTACCTACTCTCCATTAGTTTTGAAGTATAGCCATAAGTACTTAAATTTCAACCTATTCAGGAATAGGGTTCGCGAATCATCAGATTTTGGGAATTTATGAATCGTAGGTAAATGTATGAATTGTTTATGGTATATGGAATGTTAGTGTTATAAATAGTGAGGGAGAGAGGAGAGAGATGATGATGTAAATTATAAAGGATTAATTTATTTGACTTGCTGTGACTGAAAACAAAGTTGAAGGAAATAGTGAAAACGAGTGTGTATGAGCTGAAATGGTGTGCGCTGGAGTGGAGATGAATGAGTGATGGAGTTAGAAGGAGTTGTGTTTCTTGATGAGTGGAACCGGTGGCACAGATATGGGGATTTTTGCTTTGCTGCGTTGTGGATCCTTGAATTTCTTAATGTTAAATTTGTTTTGTGAATTGGTCAAGGATGTTTGGGTGTAACATAGGTGCATTCTTTGAGGAGTGTGTTGAAGGAGTGTGTGTTGACATTTTGGGATAATCTAAATTTATGGTTTTGAATGGAGTGAGTAGAGGCTTCTGGAATTGATTGTTGAGACAGCTTAAACTAGGTTGATAAGGTTGATCGAAAAAGGGGATGATATAACTAAACTAGTGTCTTTGGGATTGACGGGAAAAAAATCGAGAATGGTAGGAAAGGTGAAATTAATTTCTGTAAAGGGAGAGGTATGCTGTGTAAGTAATTACATTCTTTTGGCCCAAGATATTCATAATATATATGAGAGTTGGGGTAGTAGAGAGGTATCGAAGGAAAAGTAAGGTTGATTTGTGTTAGAAGAAGATTGTTGAGTATGTGCAATGGACGTTTACAATCAGTGCAAAGGTTTTAGATGAGGAATATGAGATCATTGTGTTATTTTATGTAAGAATTATAAGTAGTGGAGGCATGCGTTCGAGAGAAAGAGAAAGGAAGGGGTTGTGAGAATTAAACTGGGTGTTAAATGAACACAATATATAAGGAAAAGCATGTGAGAGCATTTTGAAAATGAATTAGCTTGAAATTTGAACAAGATGAAACTGAACAAATATGAACGCATATGAAGGAAAGCCTTAGTTAGATAGGTGCAAGAAAAGCAATGTGGATGTGCTAAGTAGAAGTCAGAAGATTAATGTGAATCGGCTGGAATGAAGAGTGATGCAGCGGTTGAAAAGTAAAAGGAGGGGGGGGTGTCCATTGAATGTGCTATAAAAACGATATCGAAGATCTCGAAAGAAAGGTGTAGCATGACGCGAAAGAAGTCTAAAAGCTGCATAACGTTGGAGCGAAACATGAGGTATATGAACAGTTTGAAGAAATAGATGGGGACTTACATGGAAATAGGAAGCTTTTCTGAGACGGTACCAAAGGTTAAGAAGAGAATTAAATGGAATCTTTAGAAGAATAATAAATAGAGGATGGCTACTTTTGTAACGATAAAATGGATAAGGAGAGTATTAGAGAGAACAACTTCGAAAATCTGACATAACATAGGCAGTAATGAAGAAAGTTGTGGTGAATGTATGTGAGTTTAGATATGCGATGTAAGAAGAATAAATAGGGTATTTTGGGATAAGGGAAAATAGATAGATAGAGTGAAAAAAGTTAAGAATGATAAATCCGATGATTATAGATTGAAATTTACTGGTGAAATGATCAAGAAAGAGGCGAAGATTGTGGTAAAAGCTTTATGGAGGAAGATATAGTTTCGAAGATGAGTAGAAAATAATAGTTAACTATATAAAGGGTAAGGAGATAAGGGAACTGTAGAAATTAGGGGAATTAAGTTTATTGAGTGTTGTTAGGGATGATATATGCTGGTATTTTTTGATGTGGAAAGAGTGAGTCAGTGACCATGAGAACTGATTGAGAGAAGAAACAAGGTTGGCATTTAGAGGAGGTAGAGGATGTGTGGATCAAAATCATTACATTGAAATAATAGATTGAAAAATTAAATTAGTAAGAATAATTGGTATTTAGTTATATGGACTGCAATAGGAACATGACGGATTAAATAGGGAAGCTCATGTCTCAGATGGTTTTAGTGGTAGGCTTTTGAATGGAATCAAAAGTAATTTAAGTTATCGATAGTGAAACGTGGTTTGTCAAATATAATAAATGTTGAAAACTGAATGATTTTAAACATTAATAAGTGGAGAGAGGAAATAATGTGTTATGTCTCCTTCCTAATTAATTTGCATAATTGTATGTAGTCATGAAAAGAATTAGGAGGTAGGAGTTGGTAGGGAAGATTGTTAGACTGGTTAAAAAGGGCAAGAGTGGTGAAGGGTGCCTGACTTATAAGACCGCTGATGATTTGGTTTTGTGTGGGAATCTGAAAGGAAAGTTGAGAGATTGGTAACGTGTTTTTGTAGGGGTTGTGTAAAGGATGGGTTTGAGAGTAAATGTAGAAATAGCAGTAAGGTGATTGTGAGTGAGGACAGTCCGCGGTGTGAAATCATTTTGACGGTGAGCAGTTGGAACACGTATGTTCTGAGAGTTGTAAAATATTTAGTCTATATAGCTGGATGAAAAGGGAATGGATGATGAAGAGGTAGATAGAAAAGTTGTGAATGGTTAGGGAAGGTACTTATTGAATTAAGCTCCTTGATACAATTAC
The DNA here is from genome assembly GCA_015478945.1 of Trachelipus rathkii. Lineage (NCBI taxonomy): Eukaryota > Metazoa > Arthropoda > Malacostraca > Isopoda > Trachelipodidae > Trachelipus > Trachelipus rathkii. The sequence goes on from JABUQX010056070.1 coordinate 30,921, forward strand.
CAAAGGACTAGTCATGTTGAGCGCTAGGGTTTGCATAAGAAGAAGAGGTTTAGATCATGTACAACTGTTTCAGCCATGAATAATCTTAAGGGTGTGTTATGTGTGAGAAGAATAGATAAAGATTATTGAATGTAGTTAGGAGTTGTGTAGCGTGAAGAAATACTAAATTGAGAGTTTATAGTTTAAAGATAGAGAGATAGTTTATCATATTGGAAAGCACTGAATATACATAATCGGATGTTAAGGGATTATACTGGGGGGAGTTGCTGGGAATCGACCGAATATTGATCTGTAAAAGGCAATATCTGAAGAATGAATGTTAGTTTGGCAAGAGCGAGAAGGAAAGGTGCATAATAGGAATGAATGACGCGGTTTGTGAGGGGTATGTTGTGGTCCTGCCAAGGGCGATGACCCCACATTGACGAGATATATCACATGATGGTCGTCGCCAGTCTTGCGAAGCCCTACAGTGCACTTTTTTTATGCAAAAGCTCTCATTTAAAACGTACTTTGAGGAGCAGGATGGTATGTGTGTCCATCCTTTCAAATTTACCATCCACTTTCTGCTATAAATATCCTATTTGCCCGTAGTGGCATGTTACGCATCCTGACCACACGTATGTGGAAGTCGATGGCGAGGATATAGAAAGAAATATAATATGTATATATATATATATATATATATATATATATATATATATATATATATATAATGTGTATTTATAGAGTTATATATAATATTTTTTAAATAGGAAATTTATATTATATATATATATATATTATATATAATATATATTATATATATATAATATATATATATAATCGTATATAAAAGACTATAAATTGTTTCTTAATTGAATATAATATATTCATTATGCACACATGGCAGCTTATGAAGTAGGTACACAGTTATGAAAAAATAAACATTGTAATCAACAATATAATGAATAATATGATAACAGTAAAATAAACATAATAAACAATATATAATAAGCATAGTAATATAATAAACAATAAAATAAACAATATATATAATAAACATTGCAATAAACAATATAGTAAACAATATAATAAACAATATAATAAACACTGCAATAAACAATATAATAAAAATAAAAATGAACTATTATAGACAATATATATAATAAACATAGCAACATTGTAATATAATAAACAATAAAATAAGCAATATATAATAAACATTGCAATAAACAATATAGTAAACAATAAAATAAACAGTATATAATAAACATTGCAATGAACAAGGGGTTTTATGTTTGGTTGAAATTTTGTTAAATGTATGCCAAAGTTTACCCTATAATAGGTATATGGCGTCGCACCAGGCAAACAAAATTTTGCCCTTCAGGCCATCACGAGTTTAGGGCTAGTGAACCACTTGCAATGAGATCTCGTGTTGCTCTCCCTTCATATTCCTAACTGACATTGGAGAGAATCTTGATTCTCACAAATTGCCAAGATTTAATGGCAAGTATGAATCGTTGGGCACACAGTCAATTTTAGAACGGTCAAATTTATTGCTGACCAGTGATGATCCGTGGACCGGCGGTTGACAAACGTTGGTTTAGTAGTTAGGGTTTAGGGTTTAGTGGTTTAGACTTTAGTGGTTTAGGGTTTAGTGGTTAAGACTCTAGTGGTTTAGGGTTTAGTGATTTAGACTTTAGTGGTTTAGGCTTTAGTGGTAGGCCTACCTCCTATTTACATATATTTGATGATGAAAAGCTTTGAAAGTCAATGGAGGAATGAAGAGAGGGAAAGTGAATAGGAGATGAAGTAAGAGAAAGAAAGTACTTGAAGATAGGAAGAAAGGATTTGAAGACAAAACAGAATCTTGAGAGTCCCAAATATTGATAGATTTAAATGAGAAACTATTTCTGTCTACTAATGTTACTATAGTACTACCAGAAAGGAAATCAGTATAAAAGTTGCGAAGAGCCCAAAATCTGAAAAAGCAATTTCATTACCTGAAAAAATTATAATTTATAGGATTTATTTCTAAAATAATTTCAAAAAATTGGAATATAAATAAAAAAAATAGGTATGACACAAATCATTGGGATAAACCCTCCTGAGAAATAAAATGAATGTAAAATTGCTGTTGTAATATCGTATTGAATGGCTAGATTATATTTCGAAACAAAAAGATGAAGTTTTGAGATTATTTTCTGCTATATGTATGTGCCGTGTGAGCTTAGAGGAGAAGAGACGAGACGAGAAGGATAGCAGAGAGAGAGAGAGAGAGGAGAGAGAGACGAGAGAGAGAGGAGAGAGAGAGAAAGAGAGCAGCTATATCTTATCCAGCATTGAGCAGTTAATTTCTAGTTTATTTATTGGACACAAGGGCGCGAATTAGATACATATTTTTATATTATATTTATTGATGTTTACTGATACAGCACCCCAAAGTGCTGATTCTTATGTTGGGACTGCTAAAAACAAAGTGTTTTTGATCTATACAAGTAGTAATATATATATATAATACTATTTATATGTTATATATATATATACTATATATAGTTATATATTATATATATTATATATATATTATACTATATATATAGTATATATACAAAAAAATTAATAGCAGTACATGTAATATAAGATCTCTTTCAGATATTATATATATATATATATATATATATATATAATATCGCCTTCGGGCATTTTACTTATATTTACTCCTCTCATATATTCAGATACGCCTCTTTAGATATATACTAATTTTGATATATTAAATATGGTTATATATTTAGGAATAAAGACATTTTCTTGCTTGATAAAATATCGAGACTACGTATATAAGTAAAACGACATATAGTGTGTGTTCTATCGTATATATATATATAAATATATAGGTATAATAATAATAAATTATATAATATATATAATAAATAATATATATTATATACAATAGTATATTATATACATATTATATTAATACAATAATATATATAATTCTATATAAATATCCTTATATAATATATTAATATATATATAATATAATTATATATATAATATATATATATATACTATATATACATACGTCATACTATATAAATAATATATATATAGTATATATAATATATATTATATATATTCCTTACCTATCGAAATGAGAATTGAATTTGATTTTGAAGTCTTTTTGAGCGAGCTCTCGTATTATAAAAAATTAATTAAATAATAATAATAATAATAATAAATAATATAATCAATAATATAATAATAATATATAATAAAATAATTTAATAAAATAAGAATAATGAATATAATTAATAATGAATAATAATATAAATGAATATAATGGACGCAAGGAGAGGGAGGACGAAAAGAATACGACTTTGAAATAATAATAATAATATCAATAAATATTTGTAGTAGTAGTAGATAGTATTTTTGGAATCTAATATTGCAGGTAGATAAGCTATTATATATCCACAATTAAATAATTTGTTAAAGTTTTGCCAGTACACAGCATCGTACGTATGAAAACTAAATATTATCTCGTATCGGTGGAGGGAGTTTGATAAGATGTACATATAGAAAGATAACTAAGAAGAATAAAGAATAAGTACGGAAAGAATAAGAGAAGAATGTAGATAGAAGAAATAAGAAGAATAAGACAAAATAAGAAGAATACACCCTGCCCCCAACCGTATATAGTTATTAAGCTGGTAGAATCCCAGTGAAGGTTGACATGATGAGTGGGTGGAAGATAGCTAAAAAGAGAATAAGAAGAAGAAAGCAGAAGAAGAAGAGAAGAAGAATAAGAAAGAAGAAAGAAAGTGGAAGAAGCAGAACTAGAAGAATAACCACCCTGTCCAATCGTATATAATAGCTTATAAAGCTCGATAGTAGTAGTTGCTGTTATGATGGTAGTAGAATCACAGTGAAAGCTTTGACGATGATATATATATAAGGGCAAAGATAGCTAAAGAAGTAAGAAGAAGAAGGAAATAGGTCATAAAAGTTTCGCCCTCAATCGCCAGTAGTAGTAGTAGTAGTAAGTAGTAGTCCAGTGAGTATCAGTAGCTAAGTACGTACGTAGCTAGCTAGAAAGCTCTACATTAAACTATTACAATTATCACCACCTTGCATTTCAGCCACCTATTCATTCTATATTCGCACATTACTTGTTTTAAAACACGGGCTTAAAATAAAAGTTTTACAGCTAATACAACATCGAACCGCACAAAGCACAAGTTACAAAGCATAGAGCGTTATTTCGTTTCATGTGAACGTCATCTCTCGCAGTAGATCGACGACCATTTCTTCCAACACAAGCGATAAGCTTTAACGTTTTATGCTTGTATTATCTTACATCTTTTAAACTTATTTAAAAGATCATAAGTATTTAGTCTTTTGTCTGTTTATAAGGTCTGCTTCCGCTACCTCTCATCATGATCGTCTTTAACAGATGATTACCGCCACATACAAGAATTATCTCAACGGAGTGAATCGAGAATCCCTAGAAGCCAGTGTTTTCGTTCGATATATAAAATAATAATTCAGTTCTTAGGCTTATATGGATGTGTAAACATTTATTAGTGCGTTTAGAGAACATTGGCGTGAATCTATTTTACATCGATGATCCAGCCTCTAAACAGACTATAGTATCGCTTAGAGAACTTTTTACATACGTAGTTAGGGGTGGTGTTGAGGGACGTGAAAAATATTTGTGGGCGATAACGATTCGTAGATCCGTTTAAAATCTGAAGTCCTCAATAGACGGTGACATATGTGTAAGGAATACTATCATGTTGACTTCAAAACGACACTTCTAAACCTATAAAGGCACGGGCTCAGTGAGAGAGGGTGTGATGGACCCATGCAGGAGGGGCTATTTGCCCCAACGGCTTTAAGTACTTTGGGTCATATAAAACGATGTTTTTACTTGAAATATTTCCGTAGCTAAGACATAAAATAATATGACTTTATTAATGTCTTCAGCCTGAAAAATATTTAAGGAAGAAAACGTTTTCAAGGGTTACGATTCAGCTGCGAGAATTTCGTTAACGTCGAACGTTTATTCGGTGGTCCGTAATGGTAGTTATATTTGGACAGGTTAAGTTTTACTTTAAAACAAATCGTGTGTTCGAATCGTTGGTATGGAAAGCGGACCTGTGTACCGAAAAGATCTATATAATATATTATATAATATATATTATATTATATATATGTACCCATATATATATACTATATATATATATAATATATATATATATATATATATATATATATATATTATTTATATAATTATATATATATACTATAATAATATATATATATATATTGTTTAGTTGCTGGTACATGTGAATTATTTTTAGGGTTACTATACTATATATATAATACTATATATATATCAGGGCTTGCGGAGTCGTAAAAATAAATTTTTCGACTCCGACTCCGACTCCCGACTCCTTAAAATCCAAATACTTGAATTCTTCGACTCCGACTCCGACTCCGACTCCACTTTAAACAAACAATTTCGACTCCCGACTCCGACTCCGACTCCACTTCAAACAAAAATTTTCGACTCCGAGTCCGCGACTCGACTCCACTTAAACAAAAATTTCGGACTACCGGGACTCCGACTTCCGACTCCGACTCCAGCAATCAATTTCAAAATTTCGACTTGACTCAGATCAGTGCTATTACAGCAGTTAAAGCTTAATAGAAATTACACTTACACAACAAATTTTCCATTTTTTCGCATTGCTGTTTGTGACATGACGTCAGACAAAACATATCCTCCGCACTTATACACTCTTCTCCCTATATGAATCTATAATCTACTCCAAAATACGCACACCCCTACTCAATCGTAGAGACATAAATAAATTACCGTTAAAAGACATTAAGATGCAGAAGAATAATGGCGAAACCGCAACACATGGCAATATCCAAATATATTTCTCAGTTTCGAGAAACAAAATGCAGTATAATACGTTTTTAACTATAGTCACGATGCAAATTACAGAATTTCTATTTTATTATTACATAAACAGCCATTTATAAAATATTCAACACAGTATAATACTTTTCAAGTCATTTCAATAACTGAATATAATTAAATTAATTATTAATAATACACTAATCAATTAATACATGATATAAATAAGTAAATAATAACTAATAATAAACATTAATATAATAATCAACTAATAATAATCAATCAACTAAATAAATAATACAATAAATAATAAATACTAGTACCTGTCTAAATTTATCAAATAGAACTAAATCAATAGCAGATCGACATATGAAATAAAAACAAAAAATTTTCTTACAAAATAAAAGAACTGGATTTTATTAGGATTTAGGATATATATTATATATATAATATATATATATATAGTTTATAGTTATATTATATATATATAATAATAATATTACTATATATATATATACTATATATATTTATATATATATATATATATTTACATATAATATATATAAATATAATATATAATTAGTATATAGTATATATATATATATAATTATATATATATATATATATCTATATATATATATATATATATATACATTATATTTATATATTATATATATATTATATATCTATACACATATATATTTTATTATATAATATATATATATATTATATATATATAATAGTATAATATATATATATTATATAGATATATATATATATATATATATATATCATAATATATATAATAATATATATATATATTATATATATATATAATACTGGATTGCTAAAATACAATGAAAAACTCAGCAAAATATCAAGCCTTTGAGGACTGTAAGTATATATGTGCAGAACGGTTACACAACGGAAATCTGACCCAATATATGAACGCCATTATTTTACCATATTTTCTTTAATATACTCTGTTCATAGTAAATCAATATAATGACATCATTATGTAAATTATCAAACTTAAACTTGAAGCCCACTAATATTATATCGCCTCACTTGATTTGTAGAATCTTGTTGCATAAATTGCACGGTTTCTTGATACCGATTGAATTATAATTAAGCGAAAGTTGTATTACTCCAAATACCATACCCCCCCAGATACTATCTGAAACAACAATATGAGAAACTTTATTAAATTTGTTGTACTCAAACACGTTTAATTTAAAGTTAAAAACACTATATCTACCAAAACTGATAGAATGCGATGGGTTCACCACTTGAACATAACAATTTGCTGCATCGTATATTGCTTACAATCTGAGAACAACAAAATCCTCGCTGAAACAAAAACTTTAACCCCGTATTTCTACATAAAGGTATGTCGGACGACACCCTCACTATTTTTTAGGAACATAGATCATAAACATTAATGTTTCATTCAATAAAATAATCAACATAAGAGTGTTCATGCTTAAAATTCACATATCGAAACTAGGTTAATAATGCAATATCTCGTTTTTTAGACATCAACAATCAATGTTTAAATTCTGGACGATCATGTTAATCTACAGGAATGCAATGTCAAACCCACTGGATAATGAGTCTGATATATGAACTATGGATCTATTCACCAGACTATTTACAAAGATGCTATCGTAAAAATTTTAGATTACAGAGCATACAACCTAATAGTTCAACTTGGACAAACTTTTGATGAAGAAAATTTGCCGCGCATTAATAAATATTTAATTAACTGTTGGATCATCCACAATAATTCATGAAAATTTAAATTTAATAAAATACAAAATTATATAATAAAGAAAGTAGAAAATAATAAGAAAAATTCGATTAAATTTACTTCTTTCAAACTATCCAATGGCTATCTTTGTCAATAAGGACGAGAGCAAAGTGCCACTTCTAATTCATTTTGAATATCTCACCTCAAAAACTAAGACACCTCAAGAAATTAAAGTCAGAACCTATACCATAAGCAAACAACTCGGCTATCTTCCTTTAGCACCAAGACATGCTTTGCCCGCAACCATTCCACGTTTGACGGGTGTAAGCTCAATACTTTCAACTTCCATGAGTATAGACTTGTACGTCGAATAATATTGGTTACACGAAAGAATAGATTGATCGGACAGTGGGCATATCAGACCTCTACAGTCCCAGCAACAATCTTATTGAACAATTTATAAACATAATGGAAAAACTATTGAGTAATATTTTAAAACACTTCACGAATATTATACGGAATCGTGTGAAAGTCCAGAAACTATAAAATTGCGGAGGCCTCTCTACTATCAAAACACGCAACCAGGACATAACATATAAAATTTTATGTATTATATCAGTCAGACTCAAATATCATATGCAATTAACTATATTATATTATCCAAATTTAAAAGAACTCATTCGCTATACAAGATAATAAATCACTCTGAAGACATGTCGCAGACATAAGAGAAGAGACGAAACGCGTCGGGAAAATTTAAATAAA
>JABUQX010056071.1:0-30125 GCA_015478945.1 Trachelipus rathkii
GTAAATTAAGATATATAATTATATTAATAAATTTATTTATATTATATAATTAATAATATAATATATAAATTAATTAATGAAATATAAAATTATCTAACGCCTTTTGCTAATCAAAAAAAAAAAAATAAAATAAATAATTAACTACAAATATAAAGATTTGCTAACAAAATTGTTATTCAATTTTGGCTGAAAATTTTTGCCAAAAAAATATAACAAATTATTGCCAAAAATTATTATTATTATCGTAAAATAAAAAATAAAAATATAAAAAAAAAAAAAATAATATAATTTTATTTAGTCTAAAAAAATGATCCAATATATTTAAATATATGCTAAGACTTAAATGACAGTGTGAAGAATAATTCTGAAAATACTGATTTATATATATATATATATTAATTTATTTCAAAAATACGTATATTATCTATTTATTATAGTACATCCTATGCGCTTAATATATTATATATAAAATATTATGCGTATTACAGAGTAACCTAATAAATTAAATAATATTTGTTTCATGATATAAACTTAAATACTGTTTTTAGGTAAAAAAAGAAAAAAACTTGAGCAAGTAAAATCGATCCAGGGAAGTTCATGGTTTAATGGGAAATGGACTGCTGGGGAGGTTTGGAGAGCGTGAAATTCGGAGAAATTTATAATTCTTTTGGTGAATTGCCTGCAACCGTGTACCGATAAACAGAATCACAAGAAGGAAAAAATTTCATTTATCTAACAATGTAATCTTATATTATTGATATGTAATAACGAAAACAAGCATGCCAAAAAAATAAGACGATCGAGCTACCGCCTGTTGGCTGGTGCAGTAGGTGTAAGTTCTTGGAACCGAGGAGTGTAAGTTTCCTATTAGTGTAACTACTTCTGGCAGTACGGGTGAGAGTCGGGTAACAACAGTATATTGTGCTCCTATTTGTAGTACAACTCCTACCGTTATTCAAGTGGCCCTCCCCCATTTTCGAAAGTCATCGATTCCACATTTACCTACGCTGCAACAATTTCCATATTTTATTACACCGGTATTTAATCAAATAATTCAGGTTGCTGTTTCGCACCGTATATTCAATCATGGTATGTCAGAATATGTGAGAAATATCTGGTGTGTTGGATGAGTCAGAATTTGCAGTCTCTGGATGAGTATTTATTAATATTGAAATTTTTAAAAACCCAATATGGTTCTGATAGGCAATATTGGTTAATGGCCCTTGAAAATAAACTTAAAGGCAGTTTGGTAAATTATTAAAAAATGTATGGTGGTCCTACTTCCAATTAACATTATAAAAAATCATATTAAGTGCATTAAATAACCACTAAAGATGTTAGGAAATATCAGCTCAAGGTATCGATTTTTCTAATGGTAAAATATGGGGTGAGAAAATTCATCGGATTATATGGCAAAGTTCGATTTTTTTGTTTTACAAAGGCTTATCCTTATGCGATCCAGAGACCTCTGAAGAATTTTGATAGAAATTAAGAAACCCTCAACCAGAGAAAACCAAAATACTAGTCGCAAGTAAGCATTTAGAAATGAAATCTATTTTTAACATGAAACTGTCATACGGTATGATTCATAATTTTCTTCTTGATTTGCAAAAGCGTAATTAGATTGGTTTCCGAAAGCAGTCCTACCTATTTATATGTTGAGGAAGATAAAGAGTGAAAAGAAAGTAGTTAATATTGTACGTCCCAGAGTAAAGTTTAACAGCAGCATTAATGTAAGTCAGGTAAAAGGTGAACTGAAATAAAATTGCATACATTGTAATAAATTAAGCCATGTATCAGAAAATTGTTTCAAAAAGCTTGGTTTGTGTTACAGATGGGATCAGATTCACACCTGATTTCAGAATGTAAAGAAAAACAAAAGGTTTAAGAGAAAAAAAAGTTGAAAAATGGAAACCCCGGCCTGTCAATATTGCGGCTAAAAAAGGACACATTGCCAAGTTTTGCTGGTTTGCCAATCCAAAATTAAGACCCAAGAGGGAAGAAAGAAAAGAGCATCTGGAAAGTAGTGAAGACAACGGGACCTTGCAAAAAAAAACTAGGACCTCAAGTAAACAGTGGGGTAATCTTAGGTGTAAGAAACAGATGTGAAGTACTTTGTAATGAAATCGATAACGAAATCCCCGCTACTGAGTTAAACAAAGAAAAACCTGTGGCTGTCTGTGATCTTGAAGAACCCATAATATATTTTAATATAAAGAAAAATCTCCGGAATTGGAAATGAAAAAGAACCTGATTATTATGAACTGTTTCTTGCTCCAGAATTGAGACCTGTTACTCCAGACGTAAGTCCAATAGCTCTAAGTTATACAGAAACTCCAGAACATTTATGCCCACTCCAGCCTATCAGACGTTCGATCGAAGATATCTGCAAAAATTACAATCAAAATATTTTTATAGTGCAAAACAAAATCGAAGCCTTACTGTTCTTAAAACTTGAACAATAAAGAAATAGAAACTAGTTCAGAAATAACCAGGAAAATAAAACTGAATATGACACACAGATCCTAAATATAGAACAAAAACTTAAGTTTTCTAATTTTTTTAGAGCAGTCAGATTTTACCAACTTATGTAGCATAATGCTTAGATTTATACTGAATTCAAATAAATATTTGCAAGTACGCAGCTGAAGAGAAAAAACTCTGCCGGTTGCAGGAAATTCTGCATCTTTGTGATTGAGACTGTCCCAGTCAGCAAATTCTCTTCACTAGGGAAGGGCTTTGGAGAAAACACTGCAGGACATGCAGAAATGACTATTTTTGGTCTGAAGAGTAATCTTACAAATAAGTACCGTCTCTCCCAGGAACAACGAAGGTTAAGAGCAGGATGCACAGATATGTAATCATTTCAGTCTCCTCTCAAAACTTCCATCCAGGCAGATTAACCAGAAATAAAGCTAAAGAATTAGGAAATTGGTACAAGGTGAAAGCTTCCTATGGTCAGGTAAAATAAACAAGGTCTGTGTTTTTGTACATATTTTTTTATAGATAAAAATGTTCATTTATTTTTCGAAATTTTTATTTATTTTTTGCTTAAAGGGGGAATTGTGACCAGTTTGAAATATCATGTTATAACAAGAATCGTATAGCTTGAACAAACTAATCTGGACGAATTGGAAAAAAGTTATTATTAAGATAGATGTTAGTTGTAAAAGTTACGATAGTTATGTCATTTTGGCTTTATTTAAAATTGTTACGATTCTGTAATTTTATTTTTTACACATATAGTGTGATATATTTTGATATTGTGTGTTAACCTCTTTTAAATCTTTCCTCCAGAAATTGGTTGATGATTTGGTCATATTATTTGATGAATTGAATTGTTTGTTTAAACCTATAACTTTGGACAAAACATTTGCTTTAAAATTGTGATTTGATATTTAAGCTGCAAGATTTATAAAATCTTAAATGTTCCATTTTGTGAGGAAATTGTCATCTTGTTTCGGAAGTGACTTTCTTTAGAAAAACTAATCATATAAAACCCAATAAGTTCGACTGGAATGGCTATCCTATCAAGAATTGAGAAAACACGATTCCCATATTGATGATGGTATGACATAGATGTGTTAACAGGATTTTTGACGCTTACGCTAAATTGAGGAAGGATACATTTATAAAATTTAAGTATTCCAATATATCGTACTTGTATATTCTATTCATTTATTTACTAATAGTAATTTACATTTATTTATTTAATAATATTTATGCTTGTGTTGTATAAAAATAATAAAAATAATATTTAATAACATATATTAGTTGCTTGTAAAATAAAGTGAAATTGTAATTACTTTTAAACCCAGCTGAAAGAGTTATCGAACTTTAAGATTAAAAAATTGGTCTTGTTTTTCGCTGCTAAAAGAATTCTCGAACTTTAAATTAACAAAAAATTGGTCTGTTTTCTTGCACGTAAGCTTTTTGAGCACAGAAGGTCGATTTTAATAATTGTTGGGGTGTTTTTTGGATTTCGGCCACGTATTATATATAGTAAGTAAGTATATATATATGATATAGGAGTTGGTATGCACTCTATAATATATAGTATTATTGATTCATTTATATATAGTAGGATATAATATATGTTATATATATATAATATATATATATATATATATATATATATATATATATATAATAATATATATATATATATAATATATATATATATAATATATAGATATATATATATAAATATATTATTATATATATATATATATATATATATATAATTAGTATAGAGTATACGGGTGTCAAATATAAGTAGTATATATATATATATATATATATATAGTTATATATATATATATTATAATAATTATCATATATAATAATATATAATAATAATTAACAATAAAAAAAAAATAATAATTTCACCCCTTCAACGTCTATCGATGCTAACTTTAAACTTGCTAACTTTAAATCACTACTTTAGGACCTATCTTCTAAAAAAAAAAAATAAAATTTGATAAACACTTATAGTATCAATACTTTTTATTTTATTTTCATAAAATCTACGCCTGTTTAGTTCCAGTTTTTTATTAAAACATGAAAAGAAAGTATCGGGAGGAAGTAGATGGGGGATATCGCTCAAGATTTATGGAAGGGAGGAGGGGGTCCCAGGATTGAGGAAGAGTGAGGGAGTGCGCTCACTCCTCCATATCCCTGCGCCAATTTAATGGCTGTTTTGCGCACTGGGCAACACAAGCACACACACATATTATAATAATAGGTAATAGAGTATAGCCTACATGTAATAGTAACTGCAAATCCGAGAGAGTAATATAGTTATAGTATCAAATTTATATATATATTATATAGTATATATATCTTGCCTACCCATGTAAAAACATCTAGCTAGCGCCTGGATATAATATAATATATATATATATATATAATATTATATAATATAATATATATTATATATATATATATATATATATATAATATAAATATATATATATATTATATAAGGGGGCTCTAGCCGATGGGGACAGAGGGGGGGACGTTGTTCATACCCCGTAGGAATGAGGGGAGGAGGAACAGCAGTGACACCCAATACCAAAAGAGCGGGGGTTTCGAAGACCTCCCCGGAGGGGGGGAAGTAGTCCTACCCTGTCGTCCACCGGGTGGCTGAGAGACCCCGATTTTGTCATTCTGCGGTTTACCCTTTTGATTCCATCTAGTTTTAAAAAAAGAAGCACCCGAAAGACTAAATATTACCGGAAATTAAAATAAAAAATAAAACAAAGATATTACTAAAAATTACTTTTTTAAAAACATAACAGGGTCTATATAATTTTTGAATCATGTCCGTCAACCCTTAAAATTCATTGTTAGTATCAAATACTAGCAATATATTGAAAAAAAAAACTGCAAAACATGGACGGAATCGTAAAACATAACAGGTCCATAGGTAATATATAATATAGTCTATATACGATTATATTGATATTATAATATTAAAGTTAGGTATATGAAAGTTTAAGCCTAGAGTTAGTCACTTTAAATGTTTTATATCTGTAAGTTATATATATTATTATATGTTTAGTATATAATTATATATAATAATATATATACGTATATAGAGTATATTTATATATTATAACAAATAAGTTAATGACGATGAATCTGTTTTTAGATCTTGTAAGTTAGCTTCACACGAAACGAATAATTGTTTTAATTTAAGTTCAACAAGAACCAATTCGTAAAGTAAATTGATAAAGAGAGTGCTATTGCAATTACGTTATATTTAATTGAATTAAGATGGAGTCTAATAGCCACTAAGTATGTAATATATACGTTTAAGGTCACTGTCTAAAGCTGAATCATGGTAACTAGAGAACGGCCGGCCATCTACATGTAAAAACAATTATAATATTTTTCAAAGAGCAAATTTAAGGAAGGATTTTTATTTGTTTAATTTTTTTTTTTTTTTGCGTTTTTTTCATCGGAATTATTTTAAAAAGTTTTTTCCCCCCATTTTAGGGGGCTCGTAGCCCGCCTAAAAACTATATTTTCTAAAACATATACTTATGGAGTTTTTTTTTATATGACTTTTTTTATGTTAGTAAAACACAAAAAAGAAGAATTAATATATTTATGCACGGGTGTTGCCGGGTTGAGTCCGAAAATATTTTCATTTTTAAAAAAAATATTTGATAAAACTAGTATTTTAAACAATTATTTAAAATATGTTTCGAACTTTTGAATCATTTCCTTTACCCACTTAAATTCATGTTAGTATCATATACAAGCAATACTTCAATATATTATAAATAAAAAAAAAAAATTTCTGACGGTCATAATAATATGAATCAGGTCCTATATTATTTTTGATAGTCATGCCCGTTCACTCTTACTTAAAAATTTTCATTGTTAAGTAAGATATAGGATTGGGACTTAGAGATATTAGAGAGATTTTAGAACGGACTGCCCGTAAAAACATAAAGGGCTTAATATATATATATATATATATATATATATACTATATATATATATATATATTAATATCATATCATTATATATATATTATATATATATATTATATTATATATAATATATATATATAGTAATATATATATATAGTATATATAATATAATATATAATAAGATTGAACGATAATATAAGATAATGATAAAACGTGATCGCGCGGCAAGGGTCATGTCACGTTGTATATCTATATATATACAATTATTATTATATATATTATATAAAAATATAATATTAATATAATAGTATATAATATTATAATATATATATATATATATATAATAATATATATATATAATGATATTATATATATGAATAATATATAATATATATATGAATATATATATAAGTCACTATTGAGAATGTAAAAATTTGATGTGAAATGTTTACACATATGTAATCAAACGCGTATACAGAATCCGCTGGAGGGTTCAAAAACGATGAAACGAAGGGGGTAGTGTCAAACCACGTAATGTTTTTATTTACGAGTTCTTCAAAAACCTCTAAATAGGAAATGGAGGATTTTTCTTTGTAGGGAGGCTAATAGGAATTGTCTAAGATGAATTATTGTGCTAAATCTTCAGTGCAGTTCTAATTAAAATATTTAATATTTTTGTTTATTGTCACATTTAACAGTATCGAAGTGTTTCATGATTCTTTAAATCAGTCGCAGCAAAATTAACTGAACGAAAAAGGTGGGTAGTAGATAAAGCGTGGAGCTACTTCTTTAGCTCAACTGAATTTGACACACACAAAAAATTAAGTTCCTTTCTATCGAAGAAATTGCGGTCATACGCTTTCTTGCTTGCTATGATTTATTAAATTTTATTTAATTGTGAGTAGATTTATGATTCAATATAATTTATAATATATTATTATAATATATAATTAATAATATATGTATATATATAATAGTAGTATATACTATGTAGAATGTATATATAATATATATATATAATTATTATAATATATATATATATATATATTATAATATAGTATATATATATTTGTATTATATATACTATAGTTACCATTAATATTAAGGTAAGTATACAATAGTACATTTCAATATAATATATTTAAGGATTAGCAGTATAAAAACTTAATATTGAGGATATATCTATATATATATATTATTATTATATATATATATATGTATATATATTAATATATATATATAAATATATAGATTAATATATAATATGTATAAATTTATAAATATATATACTATAAGATAATATATCGTCCTTCGGGGTGACTTGTTCAATTTTTTAAAATTTCCCAAAAGTTTTTTTTTCATCATGGTTATTATATGATACTAACAATTATTTCAGTGTTCAAATAAACAAAACAAAAATTTGCTTTAGTTTTTAATTTTGGAATAATAACAATATATTTTACACGAATTTACGTCTGGCACGCACGAGAAAAGCGACGTTTCGGGGACTTTCTAAATTGGCAAAAAGTTTACCCGGAAACAAGAAACAGTATCGGCAAAGTTGATTCCATGTAAGATTTAAGTTAAATTTACTTGCATCCTCGATGCAGTTAGATCCATATGGATTAGGTTTAAGGTGTTACTGGCCCTCTAGAGTGTTCAGGTATGATATGTTTTGGCTATGTAATGCCCAAGATGATCTATATATGGAAAACAAGCAGAGACCGTCGAAATAGGAACTCGTATTTTTTACCTCAAAAACATATTATTTTTACCCGTAGGTAGCCTTGCATTCTTTTCACTCGGTAGGAATAAAAGCCGTTTTGCTATTGTCTCCATGCAAAATCAACGTTTTGTCTTAATTTATCGAGTAATTTTTTTGGATAGTTTCAACATATTTCGCATCTTCTCGCTCACATCTTACTTAATTGGCTAGTATGCATATACTGACTAATTTGAAAAAGGGTCCTATATTTATATATATGTTATATCTATATATATATAAAATATATATATATATAAATAAATTAAATAATAATAAATAAAATTTATAGATATTTATATATATAATATATATATATATATATATATATATAATATATAATATATACTAATAATATTATATATTATGTATATATATATAAAATATATATATATAATAATAGTATATATATATAATATATATATATTATATTATATATATATATATGCGTATATAATATATATATATATATGATATATATATATATATATATATTATATATATATCCCAATGAGTATATATATATTAAATATAATATATCATATATAATATATATAGTTATATATAGTATTGTCAGTTTTCACTAAAATCATTAAACTTTTCCAACACAAGACTAGCTAACCGTTCGTTCGCTGGTTGCTGTTTAATGAATTTGAATGCAATGAAAATTCAAGCAACAATATACGGTATATATGTTAGAGATGGAACGAATATTCATATTCGTAGTTGAAGGTTTTCACGTCTTATCAAAACTTTTATATCTCAAAATTAAATCTTTTCCACTCTTTCTTGACGATGTATATTTCAAGTTTAAAGGCATTTAGAGAAAAGGTTTATGACTTTTATTCAAAAAATATCTAAAAGATTTTCATTTTTCCTTCAAATGACAATATAACACTAACGGGTGAAGAGAAAAAAAAAGTGATCAAAATCAATGATTTAGAGCTCATCAAATGATGCATCTTGTATTTAATTTGATATAAATCAGTATTATGAAAATTAAGAACATTATGAAATTTAAGTTGATCAGAATGATATAGTAATAGATAGAGAGTGTCGAGGTATGCCTACTATTTATCTATATTGAGGACTGATTTGTTTTTGTGTGACTGATCTGAATAGAGTTTTGAGGAAGGATTGGTAGATGGATTTGGCAGGTGTGAAAGAGATGGTTTGATTATAACGTATATTTAAGATGTACAGGTTATAGTTGTGTAGTGAGGACAGTATCGGTCTGTAATAGTTATGCTTGGTGGTGAGCAATCTGTGATATTCATAAGTTTCTGAGTTTAAATATCTTTAGGATAACTATGTTGGATTTTATCAATTTGAAACGGATGATGTCAGAGTGTAGTATGGAAAGTTCTGAATTGAATGGTAAGGTGTCTGATGCAATTAATATCTTGGTAGGTTACTCCCCGTAAAAGGAATAATTCTTCCTGAGTGCCTCTACTAGGCCTAGAGTTCTAGGTGTATACATGAGGGAATCATTTGTTGCTGTGTTAATGTATTAGTGATCACTATGAAGTCTGGAATAAATGGTATTGATCATCCCTGTTCTCGACAGACAATTTCTTTATGGCGGCGTATTGTTGTGTGAGATGCGTATATTAGAAAATAGATGAATGAAGGCACTTAAGGTTTGTGGTTGTGGTGATGTGAAGAATGATGTATGAGTATGATCTATAATGAAAGATCATTGAGAGGTTTGGCATGTTGGTGATCAAGGGATGATAAGTCGGCTTGTTATGCGGATATTAGTTGTTGATGTGCTGCGAATTGACAGAAGGCGAGACGAGAAAAGTGGATTGAGTCGTAAGAATGCCCTGGAAGAGAGGATGTGGTTTGTAGAGACAGAAGAAAGTGGTATTAAATGGTGAGTGAATGGCGGTTTTGTGAGGGTATGGTTGTGGCCCATGGGCAGGGATGACCTGAATTGACGAGATACTCATAGTGAGGGCGTAACGGTCCGTGAAGCTGTAGGGATGGATTTTTCTGACTGTGACGGTTATCACTAAAGAGTATAAAGGGGGTGGTAAGACTGGCTTTTTCTTTCGACTTGCGTCATATCCTTCTACTACTTTCTGTTCCAGTGCTACTGGGTACTTATTTTCCAGATCTTTTGGAGAAGGTGGTAATGATGTGATGATATATATATATATATATACCTACTTTATTATCATAATACCATATATAAATATAGTATACATTAATATATATATATCTAGATCTATATATATATATTATATATAATATCAATATTATATATATTAATATATATAATTCATATATATATAATTATACTTAGATATATATCATTAATAGCCGTCAGTCCTCCCCTAGTACTACAAGTATGATATATCCTCATATATAGTAATACTCACACTCTCACTCATTATATATATACTATATACTATATCTATATATATATATATTAATATTATTAGTTATATATCTATATATATTATATATACTATACCATATATATACATATACATAATTATATATTACTATATATATATATATATATACTATAGTATTATTATACTCTCACTACTACTCTGGGGCATATCTGCTCCAGCAATAGAGCAAGAGTGTACCAACCTTATCTGATTTCACATTTGCATTTAGAAACATCACACTATGCTATGACGAATCAAAACATTTGGGAAGATGTCTCTCCTCTCCTCTCCATATATCTCTTATAACATATTTATTAAATAAAGATTTCAGGGAGTTAAACATAAACTTTACCCAGTTGAAATTGGATCTTTGCACAATTTTTGCTCTTTTTATTTTATATCCATTCGTTACGTACCACAACTTAAACTCCCACCCCCCCAGCGTGATTGCCCCAATCACACCGAGCCAAGACATCGCCGCACTACTCCTCTTTTTATTTTACCTCATCGAATGATTATTGAATCTACGGTAAATTTATATCTTTTTTTTTATATTTTATTAATATTAATTTCATATATTATATAATATATATATATACCAATATATAATATATATTATATATATATTATATATTACTAATATATATATATCTTAATATATATATATATTCATATATATATAATATATATAATATTATATATATATATATATATATATCCATA
This sequence comes from Trachelipus rathkii, assembly GCA_015478945.1. Classification (NCBI taxonomy): domain Eukaryota; kingdom Metazoa; phylum Arthropoda; class Malacostraca; order Isopoda; family Trachelipodidae; genus Trachelipus; species Trachelipus rathkii. The sequence goes on from JABUQX010056071.1 coordinate 11,331, forward strand.
TTATTATATAAAGTTTGCCATTTTTTTTTATATTTCATTTAGCTAAAAAATTATAATTTTTATCTAAGATAATGTCAGTTGTCAATAAATATACAGCATTTATTTATTATTTTTTTAAGTTAATTTAAAAAAAAGAAAATAAAATCAAAATGAAACTGAAAATAATTTTTTTTTTTCTAATAAAATAAAAATTGTTACTCTAAAAACATATAAAAAATGTTTTTTAGGAAGAAAATATCATTTTAGTGGATCAGTAATCTAAGTCTTATTTCTTCTTATAAATTCATACTATTTTTAATATAATAGATAAGTAATTACTTTAATAGAGATAATTCATGTATAGATTTCATTATCATAGACTTAACTGAAAATAGTTATTGTTAAGAGGATGGTATTTTTTTTAGCAACTGGTCTCCTATTCTTTATCTCGATCTTACTTAGGGAATGAAAACGTGTTGTTTTAAATCCTCAAAAAACCTACTCCTTATATCTATCCTACTCTACGTAATCTTTCACACAATACGAAAAACCCTTTTAACGAAAACACCCAACTCTAACCTTCTCTGTTCTAATCATCGACAGGTCATGGTCGACATTTGTAATAAAAAAAAAAAAAAAAAAAAAAAAAAAAAAAAAATAAATTTTGCTTATTTAGAGTTTCTCTAATGACTATTAAAAACTAACCTAACCTAACTAAACTAACCTAACTATCCTAATGGCGCGGCGGGATGTACCGGGACAATTTTTTGAATGTCGTGTCTTCGATCATTTTGACCTGTCGACATTTTGGCTAGTCCCCGTTTCTTGGATGGCGCCTTTGGAACGTTCATCAGCCAGTATCAAGTTGTTGCTTTCTTCGTTTGTGGCCGCGTTGCTTTGACCATTGTGAATAAAATACGCATCGTGGCATCTTGGGTGATTTCGTTAACTTCTCAAAACCACTTTCTAGCATCGATACTATATATATATATAATATATATATATATATAGAATTTTTATTTTATATTTGTATATATTATATATAATATATATATATATTATATATATATATATATATATATATAAGAAAAGAATGGATTTAAAGTGAACTTAGGCAAAACCGAAGTTAAGTTCAAGAATAACTTAGCTCGTAACAAATATGGTTATCATCACCCAGAAAATTTGGTGAATACCTTACCTTTTATAAAGTTACAACTTATCCCTTCAAAGCTAAAGAAGCAATGATCTTAAGAAGAATGAAATGGCTGAGCATTTTAGGGTAAACTTGAAAATACCACCTATTGGAAATTAATTTGGCACTTCCTTATAAGAAGGAATTGGCTCTGAGTTTTAAGAAGTGTGGGATCCTGCGATGAAATATTTTGTGCACGGCTGAATCCTGGAGACGATGGACAAGTAACAGCTACTAACAACGCAAGAAATATACGAGATAAATGCTCGGATAGATACGATATCGAACGTTTTAAAAAGTTACCAAACCTTTATTGGATGCAGTTGGCAAAGATTAATAATATCAGAGTCAGACAGCTAATGGAGATAAATATTTCCGATCATGTAGTTACAAAAATTGAAAATAGATGGACTGAACGAGATATTAAATTGTTTCTATTATCAGAAACGACCAGGATGCGACCATGTGAAAGGTGAACAGATGCAATTAAGAAAATTGCTGGATTAAATTTGCATGTAAGCATGGGCGTCCGCAGAAAATTTTCGCAGGAGAGTCGCCGTGTCTTTTATTATATATATTAATATATATTATTATAATACTATTATAAATATTAATATCATATAATATATATATACTATATATATTATATACTAAATATAGTATATATATATATATATATTATATATCATATATTATATATATTATTTAAAATAAATTCAATCCCGAATTCCAAAGGGGGGCAAGTACCCTCTTGCCCTATGTGCGGACGCCTGCATGTAAGAGCCAAGGGTGAAATATTTAAGCATTTGGAGAGCTATGTTCTCCAGTGGACATACAGGAATGATGATATGATGATGATGATTGATGATGATGATGGTTATGATGATCGATGGTGATGATGATGATGATGATGATATATATTATGTCCGATATTTAATCAATTTTTGTTATATATCTGATTAACATTTGTTTTCAACGCCTAAATAACAGAAAAGAATTGATCTAAATTTTATATTCATTTTTCCTTAGTTTCTGTTAGTATTATTACTGTGTGTATGTGTGTGTTTCACTTCGTTTCTTACAATTTCAGTTCGGTCTCCAATGAACTTTGGCTTCGGAAATCAAATCGATACGGCAGAAAAGAGCGAAAATGTTGGTAGCCTGTTGTGGAAACTTGTTTGGTCTTTTCTACTTGCTTTTTCATGTTATAGTATTGCAAGGTATTTAATAACATACTCTATCACCTTTAATTTTTATATGATATATATAATATATATATAATATATATTATATATTATATATATATTATATATTATAATATATTTATATATATATATATTATATATTATATATATATATATATATATATTATATATATATATATATTATATTATATTTATATATAATATATTATATTATATGTATATATATATATATTATATATAATATATAATATAATATATATATAATATATATAATATATATGTATATATATATATATATATATATTATATTAATATATTATATACCTTATATTATATATATATATATAAGTGTATATTATGTAATGAACTTAAAATTTTCCTCTTCGGTAAAATTCATTAAGATAAGAAAAGAAGGTAAAATAATGGGAGTAATAGACGCTTGTTGACTCTTTTTTAAATATAAAGTGTTATGATTACTTTTCGGCTGAGGGTAATGACTTTAATGTTATCAGTGCTATTATTATTTTTTGTTTTTTTATTTCTATATTGAAAGTAATTCTTTTATTTAATAGCAGCATACTATATTATATCTATATATATATAGTAATATATTAATTATATATATTATATATATATATATATATATAATATATATATATATATATTATAATATATATATAACTATATATTTATATATATATATTATAATATTATATTGTAAGATTTTCAATATGCCGTAATATATGAAGGCAATAAAATCATATTCAAACTATCCCATCTTTTGATCTACGGAACTAGCATCATCCTCTAATCTAGCGAATTTTATGAGCGGTAACGTAAAATGGCATATATTTTACATTAGCAATTCTAATATTTCTGAATAGACAACACTAAGTGGGTTTTGACGAGCGTAATGTCGGCTGCTGATTGTGAGGTGGTGTGTTAAAATAAGCTTTTTAAATGGCCGGCATAGCTAGAATGTGTGGTTAGCATTGGTATTGCGTGTTATAAGACTCCTGTGTTTTTAGATTGTCGGATTTAAAATATTGTGTCACATTCTGGCGGTGGACTTCGTTCGGTCGAAAGAGCCCTTTGAGGCTAGTTAAAGATGTTAAGTATAGTGTAACCAACTTTTACATTTTCCGTTGTATATTTTGTAATTTTTGGTATGTTTTGATTATTTATCGGAATTATAAATAAATTATTTGTTTTTATTTGTGCAGTAACACTTTTGGTAGCGATTTTTTTTATTTTCACGTTTGATTTAATTACTTTATTTTTTAGTTTTTAGTTTTATTATCCTTGCAGCATTAGTTCGTAACATAACGCATGTTCAGAGGGTGACTCTTAGTAGGACATGTCTATCTTGTTATGGAATACGTTTATTTTATTTCGTTTCAAAAGTTTTTGTTATTTTTTAGGTAGAACAATAAATAGCAAAGTTTTAAACCATAGCCGAAACATCTTATGCATTTAATCTCGTTTACTTTGTCGACCTTGTTGGGTACCAATATGATCCAATATGTTATTCACGAATAAAATAACCCATTCAGTTAAGTGTATGTACCAACCATGACCAAACCATACCATACCAACCATTACCATACCATACACACAGAAAACAATGAATAATTCGGTGGGTCGATCATTCCATTTAAAAGAATCATTGATTTGTTATAAATATTTCCTACCTTCACTAATTATGCATTCTTGTGCCAAGTCCTTTTAACAGAAAAGATAAAATATAAAGTTCAAAAGAAAAGATAAAATATAAAGTTCAACAGAAAAGATAAAATATAAAGTTATAGTCTCAAAATCAGGCACTTTATTTTCTCATTCAAGAATATGTGTACACATCGCTCTTTTCAACTTAAGATAAGTAAAAGAACTTACCAAAAAAACTAATCAAAAAATATTACCTAAAAAACCTTCACTGAACATGAAAGATAACGTTACTACTTAAATCTTGCTATTTTTCTACCTATGAAAATGGTGTGAAGCACTTAATTACAAGTAAAACAGAGACTTTAAAATGGGTGTTAATGGACCACTGATTCACAAAGTTTATAAATAAATTTTTGATAAACAAGAATAAATGTTAGGTCTATAGGTAATATCTGAACATAATAACACTCTATAGTATAGTTTGAAAATGTTTTAGTCATATATAATATATATATATATATATAATATTATACTATATATATAATATATTATATTATAGTAATATAATATTTATATATATTATTATATATATATAATATATATATATATATATATATATATATATATATAATATATATAAAATATATTAATAATATATAAATATATAATTATATATTATATATATATATTTATATATATAATATATATATAATATATATATATATATATTATATATTATTATATTATATATATATTAGTGCACTATTATTAATATTCTACTCAATTTCCAACAGAAAATTCGACGCGAATTCAAGAAAGCAATATTATGCATATCGTCTCCTGACGATGCGACGCAAGCACTCCACTACAGGACGACAAATCGACAAGACTCACAGCGTTTTAAAATTAGTCTTCTGTTATAATTATGAGTGTAATCTCTCCGTCTTTTGTGTGGATGAACCAACTACTGCTATACTTAGACTACTCATTAATATATATTAATAATATATATATATATAATATTATTATATTACTATAATATATTATATATATATATAGTATTATATTAATAATTTATATATATAATATAATATGTTATGTATATATATATTATATATATAATATACTTTATATATATATATTATATATATCATTATATATATATATATTATATTATACTATAATATTATAATATATAAATATATAATATATATATATATTATATAATAGTTTACTATATATTATATATATATATATATTATATATATATATATCATGCTCATTCACTGCAAATTCATCTCCATCTTAGACAGGATAAGAAAGAAATTTTTATTACATTTGTAATTATAGATTTAAAAATAGTATCATCTTTTATTGAGCATTAATATAATTTTATTTGAATATTTAATTTTTTCCATTTGAAAAAAATATATATTTCAAGTTAGTACATTTTTTTAATATTAATTTAATTATTTGAATTATGTTGAAATTGTTGAAGTGTTTTATATATATTATTAGTTTATTATTTTTATTTATTTTTATTATTATTTTATTATTATTATTATTCAGTGTGCATTATTCTATTATTAAGTGTGCATTACGATTCTCAATTATTAGTAGTGCATATCGATTTTCTTATTATTATTTTATATTATATTATATATTATTAAAAATTCAACACAAACAGGCAAACTCCCTATTTGCTTGCATTAAATTTATTATAATTAGTTATAAAATTCATCTAATAGTAGTTTTTACCTCCTCAGAAACATTTCTAAAACAAACTATAATTTTTACAGTTGTATATAATTAAATTAATAGTAAAAATCTCTCAAAACAAAAACGACCGATAATTAATAAAAGTTTGAACGAAAGAGAATGTTGAACGAAAAATAAAACATAAAAGTTTGAACATTAAAATAAAATTAGGAATGAAAAAAATAAAAGTTGAAAGAAAAAAAAGTTTAAATGTAAAAGTTTGAAAGAAAATTAAAAGTTAAGCTTAGCCGGAAAGTGCAGAGCAGGGATCTCTAAACTTTTTAGCCTAAGGGGCCACAGTGGCTACTCCACTAAGTCCAAGTGCAAACCTAGACTTAGTTGAAAGAGCGCAGTGTGGCCCTCCACGAGTAAACCAAGGCCAAGACCTCAGGGACTATAGTGGAGGGGTCAGTGTGGCACTTACACTAAGTACCACAGGGCCAAGACCTAGGGCATATTAGTGGAGAAATTCAGTGCCTTCCACCACAGATCCAAGGGCTCAAGCTAGGAACTAGTTGGAGGGGCAGTGTGGCACTTCACTAAGTGCCAAGGGCCAAGACCTAGGACTTAGTGGAGGGGTCTGTGGGCCTTCACTAAAGTGCCAAGGGCTAAGACCTAGGGGACTTAGTGGATGGGTCAGGCTGTTGGCACTCACTAATGCCAAGTGCCAAGACCTAGGGACTTAGTGGAGGGGGTCAGTGTGGCACTTCACTAAGTGCCAAGGGCCAAGACCTAGGGACTTAGTGGAGGGGGTCAGTGTGGCACTTCACTAAGTGCCAAGGGCTAAGACCTAGGGACTTAGTGGAGGGCGCTCAGGTGGCACTCACTAAGTCCAAGGAAGGGCTAAGACCTAGGAATTAGTGGAGGGTCAGCTGTGCACTTCACGAAGTGCCCAGGGCAGAACCTAGGGACTTAGTGGAGGGGTCAGTGTGGCCCTTCACTATGTCCCAACTCCAGACCTAGGACTTAGTGAAGGGTCAGATGTGCCCTCCACGAAGTTCCAAGGCCAAACCTTAGGGACTTCAGGGAGGGTCAGTGTGGCCCTTCACTTATTCCCAAGGGCAAGACTTAGGGACTTAGTTGAGGGGGTCAGTGTAGGCCCTCCACTAAGTTAAAGAAAGCCAATACCTAGCTAGATCATCTCACCAAGGTTTGAATTCGGAGCGAAAATGCGATCTGAAAAGCGAAATATAGTGCGACTACTTTGTTCTTTGTACTATAGTTTCTTACAGTGTGTTTAATTGTTAGTGTTTAATTTAATTAAAAGTGTTAGGATTAGAGCCTAATTGTTTTCGCTACTGCGGTCCGTTGGTTGGAGCTCGCCGGGCCGTTGTTGCCCCACGGCTCTAGTTTGGAGATCGCACGTTAGTGTTTAGAGTATGAAAACAAGGACAGAAAAAGGATAAGTATGGAAAGGGAAGCAACCAAGCACTCCTCAAGAGAAGATCTGAGTAACTACAGAGATTAAAAAGCAATGTCTTCTGTAATCAGCAAGTGTATTAGGAGAGGATACGGCAATTCTATTTCTAAGAAAGAGATTTGAGGAGGCCATGACAGTTGATGAAAGACTTGAGGCAAAGATCCAAGACTCCGTCATTTCAGGAAACAGTCGTCAAGAGAACGCCCTAGGACATGCACACTTTCATACGGGAAATGAAAAGACATGCAACATTTACATACGGAATGAAAGACATGCACATTTCATACGGAAATGAAAGACATTGCACATTACATAATGAAAGGAAAGGGCATCTCAATGTACAAAACAAGAAACTTTGGATGGTGTTGACAAGTCTCAGGAAAAGCACCTCAGAATTACGTAAACTTCTTAAGAAACTCTCTCTCTCTCTCTCTCTCTCTCTCTCCTCTCTCTTCCTCTCTCCATTCTCTCTTCGCTCTCTCTCTCTCTCCTACTCTTCTTGTCGGGAACCAGAGTTAGTGAGATTTGAAGTTAACAAGCGAAAAAGCCACTAGACAGACACATGTGCAGAAAGTATTCTTTGAGAGTCGGAAACAACCATATTTAACTTTGTCATATATATACTATATATATATATGTGTGTATGTATGTATTATATACTATACTATATATATATATATAGTATTAAGTATATAGTATATATATATTATAATGATATATATATATATAATATATATATATAGTACTATATATCATAGCATATATATATATTATATTAAATATATATATATATATATATATATAATAATATTATAATATATATATATATATATCATTATATATAAGATATATATATATAATATATTATATATTATATAAATATATATATGTTGTTATGTATGTATGCGTGAATAGTGTGTGCTGTGTGCGTGTGCTGCATATTATTATGTACTATGTATGGATTGTTTGTATGCGAGCATATAATTAAGTTAAGAAAAAAAAATTTGAATCTCACAATCACACCATTGTTAAAAATGATTGTTCAACACATTTCCACCTTTCGCAAACGTCTACAAAACGTTTTGGGAAAATGAAATTTTCAATTTTATAAAAAAAAAATTTATGCGAGATAAAATTTGGAGTGCAGTTGCTGACATCTTGCTTAAACTATTCATAAACACTATATAGGTAGTAGGATTTGTAAGTATGATCACCCAGTGAGTAAATTTTATAAAGATTACTATATATATATATATATATAGTATATCTATATATATATATATATATAATATATATATTATAATATATATATATATAATAATATATATATATATTATATATTAATATATATATATATATATATATATTGTATATATATATATATATATATATATATATATATATATATATATATATATATATATAGTATATATTTATATATATATATTATATTATATATATATTATATATAATTATATACATACATATATAGATATATATATATAATTTATATAATATATATAAATATATATATATATATATAATATATTATTTAATATAATTATATATTATATTATTATATATATATATATAATTATATATATATATAATATTTATATAATTATATATAATATTATAATATATATATAAATATATTATTATTATATTATATATAGATATTTAATATAACATATATATAATATATTATATATATATATATACTATATAATATTTATATATATATAAGATATATATATATATATAAATATATATATATAATATATACTATATATATATATATATATATATATATATAATATATTATATATACTTATAATAATATATTATATATATATGATATATATTATAGTATCAATGTTATATATATATATATATATATATATATATATATATATATAATATAATATATTATATATATATATAATAATTTTATTATAATTTTTAATATAATAAGTATATATAAATATATATATAAATATATAATATATATATATAAATATTATATATATATATTATCATATATATCTATTACATATATATATATATATACGTATATATTAAATACATATATTATAACTTAATACTATATCGCATATTTTTTAAGCATAAAATATTTAACCATTTTACATTCATTATATTGGATTATTCTGCCATTCCATAAGCAATATACAATATATATGGTAGATTAAAATATATATATATAATATAATATAATATATATAATATATATACTATTTAATAATTATAAAATAATAAAAATATCAACACTTTCCTGCTCTGAAATTTAGACTTCGATGCCAGTGGTTTCAACAAATATGATATATCAGATGTGGTATATATATATATATTAAGTATATATATATATATTATATTACTAATTATATGTATTACTATAGTATATAGGTCATATAGTATAGGGATATACTATATATATTATATATAGTAGTAAGAAGATAATAATATAGTATATATAATATAATATATAAAGCTCAAAAGAGTGAAATTTTTTAAATACATTTATATAACGTGAATTATTTTAAACTCACCAGAAATGATAAAAATTAAAATACCCTTTTAAAAATGACTATCCTCTATATGGTTCTGTAAGAGATAATTGAAAACCTGTTACTAGCTATTATAATAAACCATGTTTCAAATAATTATTATTATATTATTATTATTATATTATTATTATATTATTATTATTATTATTATTATTATTATTATTATTATTATATATTCGTTAATTATTAATTATTATATTATTAGTAGTATTTGTAAGTATAGTGTAGTAGTATATAGTGTAGTCAGTAGTATAGTAGTAGTAGTAGCATGGTTGTTGCTGTATTCCTTAGTATTTGCTTTGATTAAGTATTATTTTTATTACATTATATTAAAAATTACATACACATATATATTATTATTATTATTCATTATTATTATTACTTATTCATTATTATTATATTTATTATTATTATATATTATTATTATTATTATTATTATTTATGTAGTTACTTATTATTTCATTATTATTTGATTATTATATTTATGATTACTCTTATTTATTTTGATTATTTTATTTTTATTGATATTATATGTTATTGAAGAGTATTTATTATTGACGTGTATTATTTATTAATTATTATTATTATTATTATCTATTATTATTAATATGTTATTATTATTATTATTTTCAGGTATTGTAATAGTAGTAATTGTTATTATTGATAAGTTATTGTTTTAATAATTATTAATATAAATTTGTTATTAATTATTTTTATATTATTTTTAATTTAATCTTATTTATTAATATATTATTATTATTATTATTATTATTATTATTATTATTATTATTATTATTTTATTATTATTGATTTTCATTTAATTACCCAAATTACTTTTTTTAATGTATGATTTTGATGCTTTTTCAAGCCTCCTGAAAGTATTTCTTCCAACAGAAGAAATTTTCTTTAAAATTATTCTTGAATAAAATAAAACCATTGATTTTAGTATTGACAATCCAAGCTTTCGTCAGTACAATTGTCGCGGACATTTCAAGAATGAAACTCTATTTACTATTCATTAACAGATGTTGATAAAATAAATTTCGTGTAACACTAAGTAACAAAAATAAATACAATAGATTTAATAAATTAAAAAGTTTGAGAAGTTAACTTACATTGACTTTTCTGTCATTTAAAGATGTTTGAATTTTGGACATTTCGTTATACTTATGGTTATCATCTGGTTTATGTTCCTTAAGAGCAACGGATTCCCTCGGCGCATATTCATATAATCATTTTTTCATTGTTTATGATGAGAAGCTTCTTTTATCTTTATCGGGATTTTTGGGGTTTCTTAACATATTGATATATTTTGCTCGGCTGTATACTTATGTTACGGCATTCTAATGTGAGTTATTTTATTATTATTGATTATTATTATTAGTAGTAGTATTGCAATTTCAATAATCATCATCCTCCATCACTATTATTTTGTAATAAACTATTTTTTATCATTCCATCATAAATTTCATACTTAATGACAGATATATATAATATATATACATATATTAATATATATATATATAATATATTAATATATATATATATTATATATATATAATGATATATATATATATAATATAATTATATATATATTATTTCATACGTATATTATATATATATTAATATGTCTATATATATACTTTAATTTATTATATATATATAATAATATATATATAATATATATATATATATATATAATATAATTAATATAATATATATATTATATACTATTTCAAAGTGACATCATTCTTGACTATGTAGAACTTATATGATTCATGTTTTTTCATCACCCAACCTTCAACCATCCTTCAAGCAATATCAAAATAATCTTATACTGCCTTTTATATCGTATTATTATTATTATTATTATTCATTATTATTATTATCTAATTATTATTATTATTATTATTATTATTATTATTTTATTGTTTTTTATTATTAATTATTATTAATTCTCGCCCTCACGTCGCCCATTTAATATGCCATTTCCATTTCAATTTTAATTCAATGTTATTGGTATTTCTTTAGTTAAGCAAGTATCCTATAACATTCGATTCTTAATTTCCCTGATAATTCATAGACAATTACCGACGTGCTCTCTTTTTAATGTTATGTGTCATCTATTCTCTTTCTTTATATATATTTATCTCTTATTTTTATCTCCGCATCTCTTTAACTAATGTTATTTTTAATCTATTAGAACTATCTTTTCTCGTTCTCCAAATTTAATTTTAAACAATTCTAATTATTCTATTTTCACACACATTTCTCATGTATTACAACGTGAAGAGCCACTGCGAACGAATGCACACATAACCAATACATGGATGAAAGTTATAAAAACATCAGACACCAAGATAACCAGTGCCAATTTTCGCTCGATCCAGCGCGGATGTCGCGGTAGTGCGGTGTGCGGCGTGTTGCGCGCTCGGGCGGTGTGCGTGTGTGCCGCCCCCAGGTGTGCGTGTGTTGCGGTTGGCATGAGAAGTTCAAGCGCGTGACACCAATTCGTTCTTTTAGGCTATTTGGCTTAGTTCACTTAGAGCGATGTTCAATTCAAACGAAACCAAAAGCTACAGAAGCAGATCACCCAAATCCTGAATAATAGTCGAAATATCACACTAGAGGGGTAAGACTGGCAGAAGCCATGCTTAACGCTGCCGAGGAAGAATGGGACCGCATCCAAAATATCACGCAACGCCGCATTTAGGTGTGTCTCTTAATATTCCATAAACAAGATCTAAAAAATCAACTACAGCAAACTCACGAACTGTGACTCTTGAAAGATCGCTTTAGATATTTACTTACTAGTACTGTAAGGACAGTTCGCGTCATGACTGTGCGCTACGGCCTTACCTTGGTTTGAGCTATGTTTTTATTAGATAATAAAATTAGAAATACAGCAAGAAGTTCCTAAAACAATACAGATTAAAGTACACGTAAAATATATCCAGAACTTTATTCGGCGAAATATATTGTACGTTAATGCAATAATCTTACTGCACAAAGAATATGATACTTTTTTCCAATAATTTAAAATGTATCTCAATAGACAGCAATTATCTTATGGAGCGAAAGTGATCTATGAACTTCCATTGTTTGAATCATATTTTTAATTTACACATAGAGAAGTTCTTTGTTTTATTTACATTACAAGAAATATAACACTTGTGTGCCTGTTATTTCACTAAGGTACAATAATGTGACCGAAAACATCGAGGGTCAGAACATTAACGCAAAGGAAGTATTTTGCCTGAAAGAGACTCATTAGATCAAGCTGTCAACAAGGTTGTTAGCCCTGAAATACAATACATGTATTCCGTCTCAGCGTTCTTCATATTATGTTCGTGGCTAGCACAGTTCTTTTCCAGAAACCGAGCAGTTAGATTTATTGTTGAGACCACAATTGTGTGGTACAAAATCATAACAGCAGTTGATAAAGGTGTTGAAAGAATTTTCATCAATCAGAGTTCACGAGATTCGACAATGTCAAGTTTGCGTTAAAAAATGTATACAGGCTCTGTACAGAACATCTCTGTTAACTTGCCAACCGCTTCATTGCTGATGCGCATCGCAGTGTTAACAAGTTTGCCCAGAAAATGTCTATAGACCAGTTATTCCGTTCATCACAAGCTTGATAGTCGTCCCAGAGATATTGCTTTGAGAGGTACGAAAAGAGGGTGGTAAAATTGCATAAATTCCCTATTGGTGAGGGGCGGTCCATAAACTGAGGGAAACGACAGATGAAAAGGACTCATGCTACTGCTCGCTAAGTTTCTTCATTTTGCGTTGAGTTCAAATGGAATTTGAGGGATGAAAAGCGTACATTTAGTGGACGAGTCTTGGTTTTGCCGAAGATTATTAAATAAATACATGGAAAACAATCAAATTAGGAGCAGTTGAGAAATAACTCAGACTTTTCATTGAACTGGCATTGCAATGCACGATATGTTGGACTCTTGCTGGTGGCACTTCCCGTCGTCGGTGTATTCTGCATTTCTTATTTTTATTACACACACAACTGCTACTACTGAGGTTCATCGTACGCTATTATTCAATAGTTTATTGTGCCATATGGATTTTAACAACTAACGAACTGTTGGTTTCAACCAAGATCGTGCGTCCATCCATACTGCAAATAAAGCAATGGTTATGTTGGAGAGAAACCTTTATGGAGATCGTTTGATTTGTTTCAAAAATTTAGGGACGCCCCCATAAATCCCCAATGATCCTTAACTCCTCCAGATCTTTTCATTTGCAATATTCTAAAGGTGTAAGATTTCAAAAACAATTCCTCATATGCAACTTGCGAACCACGTGCAAAGAGTACATAACACTGACTATGCACGGAATAATCCTTTAAGCATAACTGAAGACAACAATTATTAAAGCACGCAAAATGCCGCAAATTTCATGAAAACGGATAGGAACCTGCATCCAAGGTTGAAGGAAATCATCTGCAATGACTGCTCGTATACCACATAAGAATCTCTCTAATTATCTCTTTCTTCATTATAAAACAGAGGGTTGGTAACTTTTGAAACAACCACTTTATTTTCTTTCATTCTGCCTTAAAATTACAGTTATAAGCACAGCGTTCAATATATTTAAGACGAAAACATGAATATTTACTTTTATCGTCAATGTAATATTAAACTTTATAATATTAATTCAATATTAGAATGTAAGTTGTAGTCTCTTTATATTCCACTAATCCTATTTGATAATTCTCTTTCTATAATCCTTCCATAGCTCCTTTATGAATTTCAATACAAATAATAAGTAATAAATAATAAAATAATTAAAAATGTTGAAAACAAAAACAAATAAAAAGTTACAATAATTTTAATCCTATATTTATGCATATTCCCCCTAGACGTTTTATACCCAATTGGTAGCAAATGCCTAAATTTATACTTTTATAAAAAACAATAATAGAACGTTATGAAAAGATATATATATATATATATATATACTATATACTATATTACATTATATATAATATATATATATATAATATATATATTATATATATATATATACTATATATTATAACTTACTATATATATTATATATATATACTGATACCGCTCATATATATATATAATATTACCGTCTCTAGTATAGCTGAGGTATATATTATATATAATATATATATATCAATATAGTATGATATAAGTATATCTATATATATAGTTATTGATATATTTCTTAACAAGATTTCAGAATTAAAATATCTCCCCGATAGTTTGTCTCTCATTCTTGGTCTTTATATAAATTATTTAATTAGAATAGTTTGTGTAAAAGAGAATAGCATCCGAGCTCATAAAAATCAAATAATAATAATAAATAAAATTTACATATTTAGGTTGAATCTTCTAAATTACTACGATTAAAGATTTCATTTGACAAAAGAATTGTCCCCTTTCCTACTTAAGAACTTTTTAAAAAAATTTGACCAAAATAGACGAACTTTTAAATATATTTTTATCCTGTACCCTTTCTATATTGTGGAGGAAATACGACAAAAATTAGAAGGATTATTTTTAATTAGTGTTTAAATTATCCACTAGTGAGGATACTAGGTATGAAATTGCTTTTTTATGATATTATTTCTTTGCTTCGGATAATGAAATTTTAAAATCGTGACAGTCTGGACCTGGTATTTCAAAACTAAAGAGGATGGAAGTAGGGAAGCGGGGCCGGAAGCAATTAGCTGGAAGCCGGCCCATAACCAGAGACCGGAAGCCGCGAGTTGATGCTTGCGAGCCATACCAGACCGGAGGCCGGAGCCGGAGCCGAAAGCCGAGCCAGAGCCGGAGCCGAGCCGGAGTATGAGAAAGATTCCGAAGGTATGGAACTTTGTAAAAATTTGTGAATATTTCATTTACCACGGACGCACGGTTCCAAATATATCGAGTTTTGACACACCTACAGTCCGTGAGACTGTCGCGATATGTTTAAATAAACCATGTAGAACGATGAAGGCTACATTCTTAGATCTTAAAGGATTCTCCTGTATTGACTGATTTAAATAAAGCTTTGCTAGAGTAACGCTTTTCACTTTTTCTTTCACAATCTCGTTATTATTTTATTCTCCGACCTCTCTCACACATGCTCATAACTTCTTACTTCTTTTACTTAGACTTTTAGAAAAGTTATTTAATCGATTATTGGGCATTCTTATACTTCATCGTTTTTATACTGATAAATGGAATAAATGGACTCTAGATCATCAATGGGTAAGAACTTAGCTTCACTCTAATTTGACTCCAGAAGTGACATACTATAATGCAAGCCTTAAATCAAGGGATTATTCAAAATGGAAGTTTCTAATATTAGTATGTGTAAAAGTACATTTATCTATGAATTCCGTTCAACAACAGACATTTGCAGATGATTTAAGCTCACCGGTAGCATTATTTTTACTTACCGTCGTAACAACCAACAACAACAACAACAACAACAAACACAACAACAACCAACAACACAACAACAACAACAACAACAACAACACACAAACAACAACAACACAACAACAACAAAATAATAAAATAATAATAATAATAAATAAATATAATAATATAATATAATAATAATGAATAATAATATAATAATAATAATAATAATAATAATATTAAATAATAATAATAAAAATAATAATAATAATAGCTAACATATAATAATATATTAATAATATAATAATAATAATAATACATAATAATGTAATAATAATAATAATTAATAATAATAATAATAATAAATATAATATAATAATAATAATAATAATAAAATAATTAATAACTATTAATAATAATAAATAATGAATAATAATAATAATAATAATAATAATAATAATATAATAATAATTAATAATAATTAATAATAATAAATATAATAATAATAATAATAAATAATAATAATAACTAATAATACTAATAATAATAATACTAATATAATAATAAATCAAAAATAATAAAAATAACATATAATATAATAATAATAATATATTAATAATAATAATAAAAAAAATAGAAATATAATATAATAATAAATAATATAATAATAATAATAATAATAATAATAATAAGATAATAATAATAATTGTCTAGTTATGGCACTCGAGATCAAACACTCAAATAAATCCAAGGTAGTTTGCCGAGGCTTCTAACCCACAAAGTCGCATGAAGAGAGAAATGAGATCTGAGGGAAAAAAACTGTATTAAGCTTTACAGGGTCATGCCCACTTGAAAGGGATCCCTTTTGAGGTTTTAGCTAGAAAGTAAATACCAGTTTTATATTTCATTATCCATATAAAAAATTGATTATAAAATCTTTTTCATAATGCTATATCTGCATATGCTACTTTAATATTTATGTATGTGCGTAATTAATATAATATACTTATACTATATAAACATATATATATATATATATTATAATATACTATTAATATATATATATATATTATATTATATATATATATCAATATATATATATATATATACATATTAAATATTATATCATATATATATAATATATTATATATATATTTATAATATATAATATATATATATATTATATTATATTATTATTATATATATATATACTACGTTATATATATAAATTAGTGCATGGACATAGGACATCTGCATCCGCAATCCGCAATTGCGGAACAATCCGCACCAAATTGAATCCGTATTCCGCATCCGCATCCGCATCCTCACTTAACGGACATCCGCAATCCGCATCCGCATCTCTTTTAGAAAATGAGGATGTTGAGGAATGTTTTTCTACATTTGACTATGATGATATAAAATAAATATTTTTTGAGCATCTTTATCGTGGACTATTAGCGGAATCAATGTAATTATTGAAATTTGATTTCGATTATATATATAGTATATAGATATTAATATATAACTAAATAATATTATTTATATATATAAATAATCATATATTATTATATATAATTATTTCTATACTTATATATATATATTATATATATATATATATATTATATAATAATTATATATTTATATATAATAATATATATATATATATAAACCTATATATAATAATATATATATATATATATATTTTATATATATATATAACTATATACTATATATATTTATATTTATATTATAATATATGCTTTTTTCGGGCACTTGATCGGGTCCGATGGGAGCCTGCCACTCGCTTAACATACTAGCTACTAATTGGAATGATTGCTTTGACTCTGTGAACGTTCGGTTCTGCCGATAAGTAACTGTAATCGTTCAATTATGACAGGTTTTTCCCTTCTTGACTAAATCTTTCTCTCCTCCATATCCATAGTCATCAGTGTGCTCTCCTGGTCAGAGTGCTGCGGCGGGTTAGTGACATAGCGCATACCGGAGCCGGTAGCGAAAAAAAATTCTCGTTCTTCTATCACTCTTGCTAATTTTCATTCAGCTAGACAAATCGTTCGAGAGATAGCTATTCATCGAGCAAGCGGCTTTCAATCAAAACGAACAGTGGCAGGACTAACCTCTTTGGGTCTGCCTCATGATAAATCTTTCAGCGGCGGCTCTGCTGCCAACGAAATAATCATGATGAACAACTTCGTGCTAAATCTGTCGTTGCCTCTCTGGCTGATGCGTCAGATCTGTATATTCTTGATGCACTAATGTCTCCAACTGAAGAAAGGAAGAAGTGCGTTTGCGTCCTACCTACATTTTCCTCAGTACTCAAGGCGCTAGACGATTCGTGGGACTCCTCGTCCTTCCCCTTCTTCTTTCAGGTGGTCCGGTAGTCCATTGGCCTGGATGAGTACATGTGTGTGATCGGGGAGATGGGCATGGGGCTCCGAAATCTATGAGAGTTGAGGAAGGCGGTGGCGCCGGTGATGGGCATTCCTCCGAGTTCTTGAGTGGAGGTTGGCTTTCGTGCTGACCCCGCGGCAGGTCTTCAACTATATTCGTCTATCTCTCTCACGCCGAGGGG
>JABUQX010056072.1:12500-15000 GCA_015478945.1 Trachelipus rathkii
TTCCGCAATTCCACAATTCCGCAATTAGAGGACTACAAACCCTAAGATTTTTTTGTTTTTAATCCCTAAATTTTAAAAACAATGTACAATATACTAAGGCAGTATTAAGTCTTAGATATTGTACAAAAATAGTTGGCAATAAAAATAATTTCATTTAATTTGGACATTTACAAACACACATTATAATATATATATATATATTATATATATATCTAGTATATATACTATATATATATATTATATATATATATATATATACCTATATATATTAATATATATACTATTATATATATATATATATATATATATAATATATATATATATATATATACTATATATTATATATATAATAATATAAATATATTATATAGTTATATATTATACGCTAACCTAATTGTAATACTAATTAGTCATTGTTATCTGTCCTCCTCCTCTCCTCCTTCATCATCCCACTGGGCACAACCTAGAACCACGATCTCTCTGAAGAGTTCTGCCGGAGACACGAATTTGAGCCTAATGAAGAAGAAGATGTAGTCTACTGAAAGAGCAAAAAAAACACCCTACCTGAGAGTGTTTAACTCTAGGACTGGCGTTGGAAACCATTTGCTAAAAGAAATGGTTTTCTAAAATGCTCTAGGGTAAGAGTTTCGGGCCAGAAGAAGATGCAGGACCAACTGACAGGACGAAAGCCCTTCCTGGGATATATATATATACTATACTATACTATATATATATATAATATATATATATATATATTATATATATATAATCATATATATATTTTTATATATACTATATATATATATAGTATAGCAACTATAATAATGATAGTATCCAAATATATTATATAGATAAACACATAGGCTATGTTATTAAAGTTTAAAAAGAAAGATGTTTGGAAATTATATAAGCGAGAAAAAGGAAAAATAATAAAACTGCATACCGTAGGAGAAAAAAAAGAGGTAAATGAGCAAGTTTGGAAGGAGGGATGAATGGGCCGATTACATAGGAATAGGGAAACCTCTTCTTCGGAAGAAGGCTGCGAAAGTGTAAGAATTGTAATTAAGGAATACTGTCTTAGAATAATGAAAACGGGATGGTGCTTTCGTAACTGATGATAATGGATTGTGAGCAGAATGTGAAGAAACACTCGAAAATGTGTATATACATTGCGTAGTAATGAAGAGGTGAAAGTGAATGTATGTGTGGGTTTGATGGTGCAAAAAGGAAATAAGATATTCTCTGCGGGATAGTAATTAGTAAGGGAGGAGGTAATGGTAGAGTGAGAAAGTTGAAGAAAGGTTAAATCTGCAGATATAGATGAAATGCTGGTGAAATGATTTAACGGAGGGAAGAATGGGTGATTGATTGGATCTGAAAGTTTGTGTAACAAAGCGTTTATGGAGGGTATAGTTCGAGGGATTGGAAGAGCAGTATAGTACCCTTATATAAGGGTTAAGGGAGATGGGGGTGACTGTAGTAATTATAAGGCAATTAGTTTATTGAGTGTTTGTAGGGAAGGTATATGCTGGTGTTTTGGTCGAAGAGTGCGTCAAGTGACAGAAGGCTGATTGGTGAGAAACAAAGGGGTGTCTTTAGGAGTGGTAGAAGATGTGTCAATCAAATCTTTGCATTGAAAACAAATGATTGAAAAAAATGAGGGAGAAAGAAGAATAAATTTTATTTAGGTTTTATGATATGCAACAGGTGCTGATAGGATTAATAGGGGGAAGCTCGTATGGCAGGTGTTAGTGATATATGGTTGGGGTGGTAGGCTTCTGAATGGAATCAAAAGTATGTATGACGAATAGTGAGCGTGTGTAGAATAAATTGGTGTCAATGGTGCAGTTGGTTTAGGAATTAATTAGCGGAGGAGGACAGGGTTGTGTATGATTCCTGGCTATTCAATTTGTATATGGAATAGTGGATTATTGAAAGAATTCGAGGCGGGATGGCAGGAAATTTGCGTGCTAGAAATGATGGAGAATGAGATGAGTTGGAGTGGTGCCCTACCTATTATATGGATGATTTGGTTTTGTGTGTGCGAATCTGGAAGAGAGTTTGAAGAGATTGGTAGAGAGATTTTATCAAGGTATGTAAAAGGAGGGGTTTTGAAAGTAAAACGTAGATAAGCAGTAAGTTATGCGGTTGTGAGTGGGGACAGTCCTCAGTGTGAAGTTAGGTTAGATGGTGTGAGCAGCTGGAACAGTGTCTGAGTTTAAATATTTAGGGGTATGTGTTGGATGAGAATGGGAACGGATGATGCGAGTGTAGCAGGAAAGTTGTGAATGGCAAGAATAGCCGTTGCCTGGTGCAATAAATCGTTGCGTGAATGCTAGGGGGGACTAAGTCTTAGTTGCGCAGGGTCTTACATGAGGGTATGTTTGTTACCTGTGTTATTGTATAGTAGTGAGACTATGTCTGGAATAAGAAGTATAATCTAAAGTTCTGTGTTCAGATTGGCGACAATCTTAAAGGGCATGCTTAGTGTAAGAAGAAT
>JABUQX010056072.1:17500-20000 GCA_015478945.1 Trachelipus rathkii
ATTTTACCAGGATTCCAAAAATGTATTCCTTTTCGCTGTAGCTATTGTAGTTTTTGAGATATAATTTTTTTAATTATTTTTATTTTATTTTTTATTTTTTTTTTTAATGTATTTCCGTTTTAACTGTAGCAATAATAGTTTTTAAGATACATTATGAACGGCTATAACAGACGCCTGGCCTTATATATATATTATATATATATAATATATATATATATTATATCTATATATATATATATTTTATTATATATATATATATAATATATATATATATATATATATATTAGATATATATTATATATATATATATGGTCGAAGCTCTAGAAGAGGCACAATCCATATCTCAAAAAATATAACAGCTACCGGAAAAATGAATACATTGTTTGAATGTTGGTTTAATTTTATTGCGAAAAATGTAAAAAAAAAAAAAAAATTATATCTCAAAACCTACAATAGCTACAGCGAAAAAAGGAATACATTTTGGAATCCTCGTAAAATTTTGGAATAGGAAAATGTTAAAAAAAAAAAAAAATATTATATTGTTAATAATTATAGTAATATGATTATAAGGCCTATTTAGAGACCTTTTATTGGATTCTCCCGTTAAAATAAATAGACTTTTCTATTAAATTTTGCTTTTTTTTAACTAAAGAATACCCAAGGGTATATTACCGCACGATGTCAGGAGTCGGGGTCTCTCGGCTTCCGGAGGAACTACGGGGTAGACTAATTCCCTCTTCCGCGGGACGGGTCTCGGAAACCCTCCGCTCTTTGGTCTCTTGGGTGTCGCGGGCGTTCCTCCGCCCTCCCCTACGGGGTATATAAAAAACGTCCCCCCCTGTGTTCGCGTCGGCTCGAGCCCCCTAAAAATTGCAGTTCAAGATTATAATTATAATTATTATATTTATATATTATATTATTATATATAGTATTATATATATATTATATATATATATATATATATATATATATATATATTATATATATATATATATATATATATATATATATATATATATATATAATATATTATATATATATTATATATACTATGTCCCCAGCCCCCCCCCAAAAAAAAAAAAAAAAAAAGCCAATTTTTAATGTTTATTTTTTTTTTTTTTTTTTTTAATTTTTTTTACATTTCCTAACCATAATTTTACAAGGATTCCAAAATGTATTTCATTTCCCTGTAGCTTTTGTAGTTTCCAATATTTAAGATTTTTTTTTTTTTTTTGTACAGTTCTGCCTCGTTAAAATTTTGCCAGGATTTCCAGCAATGTATTCCTTTCCCGGTAGCTGTTGTAGTTTTGAGATATGGATTGTGGCTCTTCTAGAGGCTGCCTATATATATATATAGGCATATATATATATATTATATATTATATATATATATATATATATATATATATATATATATATATATATATTATATATTAATATATTAATATATATATATACCTATATATATATATAATATAGGCTTTATGCGGTAAACTCCTCAGTTTGCATTTTTTTTTGTGTTATTTTTACATATGCTGAGTATATGATACTAACAATGAATTTAAGTAGTGACGGACATGATTCAAAGTTCGGAAATATTTTAAATAATTTTTTAAAAATCACATATATATCAAAAAAAAAATTTTTAAAATATTGAAAAAGCTCGAAAATACGACACTTACAGAAAAAACCAATTACATATTTGAATCAGCATATAAATTCTATTGCATAAATGTAAAAAAATAAAAAAATAAAAAAATTAGGAGGCTCGAGCCGACGGGGGACAGAGAGGGGGGACGATTTTCCCATACCTTCGTTTCCCTGGAAGCCGAGAGACCCGGCTTCCAGTGCCATCTTGCGCGTTTACCCTTTGGGTATTCCTTTAGTTAAAAAAAAAATTTAAAAAACTACGGAGTCGTAAACGTAACAGGGTCTATATATTTTTGAATCATTGTCCGTCACCACTTAAAATTGATTGTTCGGATCATATAACTAGAAATATATTAAAAAAAACAAAAAAAAAATAAACACAGACAGAGTCTAAAAATATGACAGTTACTATATATATATATATATATATATATATATATATATATAATATATATATATATATATATATAGATAAAGCTTTAAAAATATATAACTTCCAAAGTCGTAAACATATACAGGTTATATATATATATATATATATATATATATATATAACACTTCTTAAGGTACCTATGACAAAAATTTGTAATTAACTAAAAATAAACAAACTTTCTCATGGGTAAAATTAAAAAAAAAAATTGTTAGTTATAAAAGTAATACTTTATGTGCGAGTAAAGAGGAGCCTTTGATTTGGGGGAAAATTTTTTCTCCAGTTGGTGTTTTGCTTTTTGATTGAACCCTCAAACATACCCAGGATATAATCAAAAGATTCTAAAGCTATTCTAGTAAAATTTTAAAAAATTCCTAGAGACTTTCGTAGTTTTGAATAAAATTTTCAAAAAAAACCTTC
>JABUQX010056072.1:22500-25259 GCA_015478945.1 Trachelipus rathkii
ATCTAACACCTTTAATTTTATTACAAAAATAAGATATTTTGTGTGCCCGGGCGATGCCCGGGACACTTGTTGATGGCTTTGTTGTCTCAGCCTCACTAACTCGCGTCTTCCCTCCGATACCAGATTTTGCCGGTAGGAGAGAGACGTTCTATTGGCTGTTTCAATTTTAAATAACATACAAAAAGGAATAACCATAGTTATGTGTGTGATTTTATAAGATGTAAGAAAATTTTACCGTACACACTAATAATAGCTTTTGCCTCCTAAGAGTTCTAGCTTTATTAATTACAATAAAGATTATAATAGCATTGTTTTATCGTACGGTAGCCCGTACATATGGTGCATCCCCGGCTAAGTCAAGAATACCCAGCCTTCAATTCTAAAAAAAATACATTTTTTTTTATAAAAAAAATTTTAAAGTCGGAAAATATTTGTCATTTATGAAGATTTTTTTTTTTTTTTGTTGCGCCTCCAATTCTCCTTTTTTTTTTTTTTTATTTAACAGAATAATTGGGACCCTAGCGGGCAAAACTCGTGATGACGTCAGAGGACAACAAGAGCTCATAGCTCCTCCCACTTAGGGTACCACGACAGTTATATTTCTCTCGTTATTTCAGCTAAATTTTAAATATGATTTCACATTAATTCGAAAAAAATATATTAATTAGACGGCAACATAAAATATTATAAAAATAATTTTGATCAGACATATCTTCCTAATAGCACATAAAATAAATTCGTATATAACTAATTTATAATAATTTCATTAAATTTTTTACTCAGAGGAATCGAATTTCCTAAGCTAATTATCATACTTAATAAATAAAATACAATAATTTTTTTAAAATATGGAGATCTCCACGCATGTAAATATACCCACAGACTCAAGGTCTTTAACAAATAGATATTTTAAAATATAAATTTTAATACCCTTAAATTTATTACCGTTTTCTTTCTTTAAAAAAAAAGGAATATTTCTACGTTAATGTGACCATCCTTAGAGGCCCATTTTACAAATACGATTTTCATTAGCTGTAAAGTTCTTTTACCAAATAATTTTTACTATTCTAAAAAAATAATTACAACTTTCCTTTCTAAAAAAAAGTTTTTTTTCTTTTTTCTACGGACACTCCTAACAAGGCCGTGTACAAGCATCTTTTTTAAGTTCTACATTTACAAGTTCAACCTTCTTTCCCTCCCGCTTTTTGGGGGATAAGATTAAGAATGTTGGGGGATACCCAAATCCTTATTACACATTGTAAACACAAGTTTATTTAAATATACACAAGATTCTTCTAATTATTATATAACCAAAAGAAGTCTATCTGATTTTCCATTATTTTATAACATCATTCCGCCACCGTATTATAATATATTTTAATTACTTTTTAATAAAACAAATAATTATGAGATTAAATTTGCACTTACAAAAATTACTTTCGATGACGAAAATAACCCTATGTGAGAATGGAGAGCTTTGAAAGACAGGCAATTTTGAGCTTTAACTCTTAGAGGCGACTTTGACTTTTGTAGTTGTTATAGTAACTCGCGTGTTCTCGCCCCAATTTTTAAGTTAAGCCTACCTCGATGAGTAACAGGCTATAACGTTTGGGACCGTGAGTCTTCAAATCAGGAATCTGACTCGTCTCTTCTTGAGTTTCACATTTTTAGAGAAAGCGTTTTCTTACTTGCTTTTGGCGGGTCTCAATGGTGGGGAGTTTTTTTTTCTACCCCTCCCCCATATAATAGCAGGACTAAGCTTTCTGGTATCGGCCTTCATTGGAAGATCTTTTTTTTTTTTTTTTTTTTTTTAAAGCGCGGTTTTTTTTTTTTTTTTTTTTTTTTTTTTTGAAAGCACTATTTTTACTGGATAACGACTTTTTTATTTTCTTTTTTAAAAAAAGGAAATTTTCTTCACGTTATCGCTTACGTTTTTTAGCATTATCAATATTGAACCTCAAGACTTACTTTTTGAATAACTTCACTTGGGTACTCATTACTGAACACTTTCATTCATTATCACCGCGTTATTTTATTATTATTATTATTATTATTATTTTTATTATTATCCTTTGACCCTTTTTATCAGACAGGTTGGTATTTTTAAGTCACGATACTGGGGGCATCACATGTAGCACGAGTAGATGAGTTCATTAATCAATTAACAGAATTAAATCCCTCACCTCCTCGGGTACAATAATTAATAAGATGGAAGGTGTATTAAATAGATTTTGATGTTATTCTTTTATTAACATTCTTTTTTATATTGTTGTTTTCACACATAATAATAGATAATTTTTATTTTGTATAATAAATAAGGAGTGGGTCACAGACCCTTTAAATATATTTTCGTGAATACTTAAATCCCCATATTATATACAATTTATTTTGGAACAGTTTGCAATGTGGGGCATGTAATATAATGCCATGTTCATTACTAGATCTCTTTCACCGTTCTTTCTAATTTTTATCTTATTATTTTCACTGGTGAATCAACTTAGCGTATCAAATGACACTTAAAAAGAGATCTTCTTTATAAGAACATTAATAATAATCTAACACCTTTAATTTTATTACAAAAATAAGATATTTTGTGTGCCCGGGCGATGCCCGGGACACTTGTTGATGGCTTTGTTGTCTCAGCCTCACTAACTGGCGTCTTCCCTCCGATACCAGATTTTGCCGGTAGGAGAGAGACGTTCTATTGGCTGTTTCAATTTTAAATAACATACAAAAAGGAATAACCATAGTGTTTTTTT
>JABUQX010056073.1:0-23442 GCA_015478945.1 Trachelipus rathkii
TAATATATATATATATATATATATATATATATATTATATAGATATATATATATATAACATATAATATATATATATAGTTATATTAATATATATATTATATATATTATATATAAATAATATATAATAATATATAATATATATAATATATACTATATAATATATATATATTATATAATATTATATATACAAATATAAATTACATACATTGGTACTACCTATATTATAAATTATATATATAATATATATATATATATATATATATATTATTATATAATTAAATATATATATATATATATATATACTTTAGCAACTTGATAATATTGTATCTAATATAGTGAATAAAATTGTAAGACATAATAACAATATGTTCATTACTAAAATAAAACAGTGAAGATTTTAAACAAGTATTTTTATATTTTCTAATATATAATAATTAATAATCTATTTAGTAAACACACTAAAATTGTAAGCATAAAAGTTCTTCAGAAACTATATATATTAATACTTATTACAGTTTTTCTCTATTATATATATAATATAATATAATATAATATATATATTTAATACTATATATATATATAATATAATATAATTATATATATTAATATATACTATATATATATATATATATATATATATATAATATATATATAAAATATATATTATATATATTATATATATATATAATATTATATATATATATATAATTATATATATATATAATTAATTATAATCATATATATAGTATAGTATATATATATGTTATATATATATATATATTATATATATATTATATATATATATATATTATAATATTATTATATATATATTATAATATATAATATATATATATATTATATACGTATATTATTTAATTATTTAGTTGTATATAAATTAAAATATTTAAATTATCAAAAAGTTTATTATATATATATATAATATATGATATATATATTATATAATAGATAAATATATGATTATAATATATATATTATATATATTATATATTATATATATATAAAATAAATTTATATATATATATATATAAGTAATATATTTATAATATATATATAGATATATATTATATATTATATAATATTTTTATTATATATAATATATATATAATATATATAATAATATAATATAATATATATATATATAATATATATATATATAATATATATATATATATATATATAAATATATATTAACTAATATTATATAATATATATATATAATATTATATATATTAATTAGATATAATTATATTAGTATATATAATATATAATATAAATATATATATATAAATATATTATATATACCGTTATACAATTTATTATATCTTATTAATATATATATATATATATATATATATTAAAAAATATATATAAATAATAGTAATAATAGGATATATTTATAATATTATATATATATATAAATTATATATAATAATATAAGAATAATATGTTATTATTATATAAATTTATATATATATAATTATTATATATTATATATTATATAAATTTATGTAATATATATAAAGTATAATATTTATATATATTATAATATATATTCATAATATATATTATATTAATAATAATATAAATACCCATATATATTATAAATATATATATATATATATAATATATATATATATATTATATATATATATATTCTTCCGTTGCTATTATAAATTACTTGCATTATTAAACTATAAAAGTTTAATTTTATTTTAAAATTAAATATTTTTGGTAATTAATTATTATTTTTACTGATATTTATTAAATTTTGGCATAATATTAATTATTACACAAGTTTTGATTCATTTTGGGACCAGTGGCGTACGTAGGCGGGAGGGAAAGCCTCACTAAAATTTTGATAAAAATCAAAATTTAAATTTTTTTTTTAAATTAAAGCGATGAAGAATTAGTAAAAACTGAAAAAATTCGGTACTGTGGAAAGTTCAGGTCGACCCGAAAAAAAACTGCGTACACCCGTAGCGGTTTGTACAGTCGCAGACTTGGATATATAAGCTTAGGTTTTGTTTAATTTTTTGTTTCCGTGATACTTGAATATTTCAAATTCAATTTTCTGGAATTGTGTTAAGTTTTGTTGAAAAATACTTATACAGTAGATACATGTGAGTTCACGTGAATGATTGTTATATTTATTTTCCTTTTCTTGTGGGGGCAGCTTAGATGGACCTACTTCTCTCTTATCTTAATGAACCTTAATCAATTTCCAAGGTTATTTTATCTTGTACTTTTTTTTTCTGCCAAATTAGTATGAAGTAAGAATAAGCGACAGTTGATATATTTATGTTTCTATTATGTTTTCAATCATCCAATGCAAAATGTTTGGAAGTGTAATAAGAAAAAGGTTTCATGTTGTAAAGATTGTCCTTTATGTGTTCTGAAAGCTACCGTTAAATGCTAAGATAGGTGGCAAGCGTTTGGAAGAAATTAAGAAATCAAGTGTTGTTTTCGCACGTATTACTTACTATTTCAAGTTTCTCACCTTTAATTGTATGCAAGTTTCTCACCTATAATTGTATTTGTTGATTGTATATTAAATAGTTTCTTAACTTAGGATATTAAAGGAGTCATAAGATCTGTTCTGTTAGATTTAATACATATTAATAAAAATAAGGAAATTTTGTTGGCAATATCATAGTTGATGGAAACTTGGGAAGTATTGATCATAACATAGGCCTAATTGAATTTTCCCTTAAATGCCAGACGTGAATCACAATTTATTAAAAAATAAAGTACAGGTTTCAAACTTGAAATATATGAAGACTATGATATACGAAATCTGAAAATCAACTGTTTTGAGGTGTCGAAATATTTCAGAATCGGAGTCAGTGTTTTATATTATGATAATAAAAGTAAAAAACTATTGGAAGTTGGAGAAAATAATTGCAGTCAATCTCAGACACTTTAAATAATTCAGGGGAATTAAAATAAGGAAAGTAAACTATTGGGATAGCAACCATTAATCTAAAGCTGATTGTAGGAATCTTAGAATATATAAAAGTCCAGGAAGCTATGAGTCGCACAAAGAGGACTCATTTCTAGTTATTTCACAAAATGAAATTCTTGAAGTCTACATATATATAATTTCAGAACAAATAGAAAATATAATAGTCAGATGTTAATTTTTTTTCTTTCTTTTTTTCTAAGTGACAAAAGCGCAAGGATGTTTGCAATACAGTTCCGTTTTGGTTTTTTTCTTGTTTTTACCTTTTTAGGAAATTTTAAGAGAGAGGGTGGAGTTTATAATTAACGAGTATGGCTTTAGACTTGAGGAAAGTTACAAGTTTATTTACAAAGAAATAAATCTGTAAGAACCTGTAAAAAACTATATATAATATATAATTATATATAAATATTATATTATGATATATTTATTATATATATATCTATTATATAGTTATTAATCTATATATATATATATACAGTTGCCACCACCACTCATTTGGGTATATAGAAAAATACTCTATATATTAATATATATATAATATATTAGTATATATATTAATATATATATAAAATATATATAATAATATATATATATTTATTAATATAATATATATATCAATATATATATATGATATATAAAAATTAGATATATATATATATATTAAAAAATATATAAAATGGAAAGGACAAAAATATTAAATTCTAAGAAAAATGGAAAATTAGAATCATAAATACTCCTTGTAATTTCACTATTTATTGGCAAAATGTTTTTGGGAATAACATCTTCAATTTTTATTTCAATTTTTATTTATGTAGAGGAGAGCAAGTCCAATTTATCTTTCATCTCCAATAATATTCAAAGAGTTTCCGATGGATTCTAATGTTGAAAAGCTTTTTCTACTGAAGCAGTAGACAAGGTCAGTATTTGTAACAAGATGTAATATTTGAAATTGTACCCAAACCAAAAACTATTCCATTTTATTGCCGTTTTGGGCGACCCGTCTGTATGAATTTCGAACTCCATAAACCCTAATTTTACTAAAATCTCATTTGGGCTGGGATCTTCCTTACAATCTTTTATCTTCCTCATATGCACATTACATCGTTGAAATTTAAAGAAATTTAAAACCTCTCTCTAATGCTAATTAAAAACTCTTCCAAAAAGTAATATATAATTTATAAGGCTAGATGTAAGTTCTAATTTTGGAATTGTTAATTCCTTTGTACAGCATTTCAATACTCAGTTCAGATTCAGATGCTTCAGTTTCTTCAAAAATCAGCTGAAAATCTAATGTTCTTCTCTGATGTTTCAAGCATATATAGTGAGACCTAATGGATATTAACAAATTTGGTCTATTTCCAGAGGACGAACAACTATATTGAAACGTGATTTTTATAACTTCACTGAACTTATATAATAACAATATAAACTTAAAATTTTAGTGGTCCTTACGAAAAAGTCGGGGGCCGCAATGGGCCCCCCCGGCTCGGGCCCTCGGCCTCCGGCTCCTTTCCGGCCCTCTCACAATACCCACTCCCTGCCCATCTTGCCTGGCTTGCTGCTCCGGCATAAAACTGATAGCCATTTACTAAATGCGTAAGCCCCACTGAAGGATACTGTACTTATTTGAAAAATAATAGAAAGTGTTCAGACAGGAATTTCAACATTGAAATTATCCCGATATCTAATAATTAAGGAAGTTAAACATGAAAAAAAATTATTATACCACAATCCTAGGCTCCGGTTATTCCTGTGTATTCTCTTCAATGTTTATCTTTCGATTTATTTGTAAATATTAACTGATGTAAAAATCTTCGAGAATGAGCTAGAAAGTAATATTTAGAGTAAGAAGAGTATTGATTAAAAAAATTAGATTTATCTGTAATTTAAATACAATAAAACATATTAATTATTAATGATTCAACAAAAACCATGTGTACTGCTTGAGGACCAAGAAATTGAAATATTTAAGTTATAAACATAAAACTTAAAATGAATATTAAAGAATTTACTGTAATATCTTAAAAAAACATTATTTAGAAATTGTTAAAAGAATAAATTACAGAACAGACAAAATGAATTGATTTACATGAGATGATGTAAGTTCACGATATCTACCTAATTTATAGATAGAATAATACAAAAAATGGTCGGACATAGAATATATAGAAAATACATAGAATATCTCCTAGATGATAATCTGTACAGAAAAAAAGAGGAGTTTCATAAAAACAGTGATTAGAGAAGTCTCTGTCTCGAGTATAGACGCTTTGCAAATACGCACAGGAGCTAAAACGCATTAATAGTATAATGTATAATACAATAATATGAATGCTAGTAAATATAAATTAAGCTACCTACGCGTAAATTATTATTACTTATATTAATAAATGAATAATTAATTATGTTAAAATACCATATAAAGTTACATATGTTAAAATCAAAATAATATAATTAAATTAAATATATTAATTATAATATATTATGTATTAATTAATTATTATGATAAATTTAATTTAAATTTAATTAAAATTTAATTAATATTATATATAATATTATATAGTAAATGTTAATAGTATGTTAACTTTTCCAAACATAATATTAAATTAATTAAATCGATTATGTATTTATATAATAGACCAAAAAAAAAGATGTAATAATGGTTATATAAGGAACAAAAAAAATGACATAAAAGTAAGACTTATCACCACCAAAGATATCTGTAAATGTAAACAATTAGAGTCAAAATAATAAGTTCTATGAAAAAAGATACATACAAACGAAAAAAAATAAATACATATTACAACTATCTCTAAAACTTTCTATCCAGAAGTATAAAATCATGTCCACTTCTTAGAAAGGGGTGTCCATAAGTCCGAAAAAACTCTAAAGTTAGGGGCTTACAGCCATCCTGGAGTTCAAAGGTAAGAGGGTCGGACTTTCCTCTCAGAGTCGCTTCGTTCGAATTCTTTTTCCTTTGAAAGCAAAGAAGAAAAATTGTTCCTGCTGAGATCATTTCTTCAGGACTTAAGAGCTTTGTGAAGAGCTTGTATAGATTGTATGCTCTGAAAATAATTTCGCTTCTAAAAGAGGCCGAAACTCGTAGGGCAAAATCTTCAGGCAGAAATGAAAGTTTTAAATTATTTTGTAAATAGATATATTAAATGGTAAAATTAATTAAAAATCATATATATTATATATATAAGAATTCTAAAAAGTAGTTAATAAAAATGAAAACGATGAATTTAATTAAAGTCCAAAAAAAATTTAAAATATTAATATCAATCGCAATTCCAAGTTATTAGTTATACTTCTAATCAAAAAATAGTAGATAAATGTAAAAAAGAATAGTTTACTGATAGAAAAGACTTTACAATATGAACATAAAGAAATTAACTTATTACATCTAAAGTGACTGTTTTAAATCTCATATAATAATATATTAGAACTTTTGAGAGAATAGAAAGAGAATATAATAATGAGACTAACGATAAAAGAATATATTGAAGGTAGAAATGCTAAAGAATAGATCGTTTACATAGATTTGATAGATTTATGTACTAAATTATTTAATAATAGCTACAAATTTAGAGTTATAAAAACTAAGCATTATTAACGAAACGAATTTAGTAATTTGCACGTATATAACAATTCTTGATAATGAAATAGAGTGACTCTTTATCCTAATTAGTATAACTTATATACTCTGTAATATTTATTAAGTTATAAGAAAATGCTCTTAAAATATGATATATGTCGACAAAAAATGTTAGTAACACAAGATTATACTTGACTCCCGACACATAAACTGCCTTATTATCCAAAATAACAAATCACTGCGTGGCCCTTGCGTCAATATGGATCCTCCGTTTACCCGTAGTACACTGCCCATCGAGTTGGACAAGATCCCTTCGCGACCGGATATTAATGTAATTAAGGACACGATCCCCAAGGAGAGACTCACGTAAGTTGCTCTACCATGTTTGAATCCTGATAAATTGTTTCAGAGCTTGGGTTGTGATTTCTGACTATGATTTCCGTGTTGTTTTTCCTTAGGAGAGGAGTTAGGCTCCTGTAAGAATAGTAAGGGCAAGGGATAAAAGATTCATTTGTTAGTTGACCTATGTATCATTGAACGTAATCTTCAGCGTCACTGCATTGGCTAGCTAGATATCACCCAATTAATATATAGATTTTGGGTGCGTGTATTGATAACTCGTTGCGGATAACTCTCGGGTTTCTGTTTACCCCGTGGTTTCTTATCGCCAGGAAGAGGCAAATCTGCTAATGAAGACCAGTCACAGCTCCCAACTGGCACAGTTTGGGACATAGTTATCGGTGCTATCGTCTATCTGTAGGGTCCCCGCCTATACGGTAAAACCAGACTTCGTGAAATATTAGTGAGGCTCTC
Source organism: Trachelipus rathkii (assembly GCA_015478945.1). Lineage (NCBI taxonomy): Eukaryota > Metazoa > Arthropoda > Malacostraca > Isopoda > Trachelipodidae > Trachelipus > Trachelipus rathkii. The sequence continues at coordinate 7,394 of JABUQX010056073.1, forward strand.
GAATAATCTTTTGTAGAGGACTGATGTTGCTGTGTATAGGCGTGTCCTCCGAATACCAATGAATTCGCCTCGAACGACGGGTCCACTGAGCTGGATGTGTGTGGCCATCACTGATCCGCCACTTCACAAGCTGGTAGCGACGCCGAAGCGTGATGGGGCCGGCAAAAACACGGCCGCGGGAAGTCAGGATGAGCGCGAGGCAGAGTTCTACCGGGTCCACCCAAGTAGAGAAAACCAGTCGTCTGTGGTGGACGTGAAATGCCGTCTCGAAAGACAAGGACTCCTTTTCGTCAGTTCCCGGCCCATAGACAAAGGGGAAAGCTGGCCGACTGGTGATCAATACGAACATGTATTGTCCCTGAAATAATCCTTCGTCGCGCTCCACGCCCTGCAGTTGTAACGCCTTTATACGCGATTGCTGGAACACTTCTGTTTCTGATACAATGCAGACTAGTTGAAACGCATGCGATTTAAAAGCAACACACGAATGAGTGCGGGCACAAGATCGTGCGAGTCGGAGGAGAGATGCGCTTGCGTACTTACACTTTCTCTTCATGAAGATCTGTGGAACCACCAGGGAAGTAGGGAGATCCCGAATATGCCCAATCCCACGAACTTTCCTTCAATGCAGGAAGGCAAAAGCAGGTATTGGGAGCGCGTCAAGAAGAACCATCTGGTTCAAATCTGGCGCGAAGAGTTCGAAACAGGAAGACAAAGCACGGTAGAAACGCCCACCGGAATAGATCCATGCTCGAAGTCCCTGCCAACACAAACGCTAAAAGCCTAGAAAGCCAATAAAGCAGCAGGGTGTGCCCGCATGTAAGTCACCGTTCCCCATTCTCTTGCTGAGGAGGTCTAGGCAAAGGTGAAGTGGTGCCAGAGCGATAAGCGAATTCTGGACTTTCCCTGCGCAGAAAAAAGTCGAACTTTAATTTATACTGTACGAAATTAATCTTAATTTCCTTTATTGTTGAATAATAAGTATCATAAGTTAATTAATTAGAAGAGAATAAATTAAATTACCTGCTGAGCATTACATTATTGCTATTACTAAGGTACATTAATAGTGAAGCTTGTTGGAAAGTACTTGAGATAATATATTTGCATTATCACATAGTAGTTGTCGCCTCGATACTTCAGAAGACTAATCCATTATTCTAAGGATGTAAATGAAAATTAATTATTGTAATGGGAAATAGCCACTAAATATTGCATTAGATAAAATTAAAAAATACTGTTTATATAGTATGGAATAAAATAGTTCCAACCAAAGACAATTATCAATAAGACACACTATAACACCTTCAAAGGTGAACACACCCTTGATAAACTACGACACAAGCTATTAATTTCTAGAAGTATGTGTCCATTTTGTATTGAATCAGCACAAGCTATTGTATATATTACACAGTGTTAAGGTGTAGAGAAAGATAACAAATCACGTATATGATTAATTTATTCGAATTAAGGAGCTTTTACTTAGGAAAGGACCAGATGCCAAGGAGATTATATAGATTGGTCTTACGTAGGGGGTTTAGTTAAAGAAATGGTAGAATAGATTAAGGTGGAGAACTGAAGATAGAATTGAAGAAAAAGAGAGAAGAGAGCTAGACTAGAGAATAAGAGAGAATAGAAAATATATATTGTATTATCAAATAAAGCGGGACCAGGCAGAGAGAGAGCGAGGTGATTGTGAGTATAGTAATGATTGAGTGAGCGAGAGAGGTAGAGAGAGAAGAATGAAGCGCTGTAAAATTTTAATATGGATATTTATGAAGTAGAAAGAAAATAAAAATAAAAATAAGAGAGAAAGATAGGAGAATAGGTCCTTATTGCTATGCGGGGAAAAAAAAAGATAAAGTAAGAAATAAAAGAAGAGGTAGAAGAGTTTATGATTGATTAGTAGAAGAAGAAAAAAAAGAAGAATACGAAGAAGAGTAAAGTTATTACTAATGAACTTAGAATAAATAAAACTAGTGCTTAACTGTCACAAAAAACATTTATGCTGATAAATTAAAATAGAATAACCTAATTAACTAATTTATATACCTATTTTCATTTCAATTGATGATTATTGACAATAATACTTTTTATAAAATAGAGTAGATTTATATTTTAATTTCCTTAATTCTACTGAAAACATTGGTATTTACTTCAAATATAAAGTTAATTAATACTTTATACTCAAGATATATATATATATACATATATTATTATTATATATATATATATATAGGTACGATATTGTATTAAAATTTACTTTTTCTAATTGTAAACCATTCACATTATATAATAATTCTATCTAAGCTAATTAGTATTAGCAACTTTATACCTTACGTTACGTACATAGCTTGAAGAAAATGATAACCTATAAATACTAGGATTTTTCTTAAGTTCCTATAAACCCTTTTTGCCAATCATTAGTATTGCCCTGAATATCATATTTATTTAATCACACTATCCAATACTACCTCAAACCCACTCACTTTGTGCTACTCAATAAATTTGTAAGTTTATAAGGATATCAACACTTTTTACTTACTATCAATTTTGCTATTTGGAACACTTTTCCACAATATAATTGCCAACATGTCTTCTTTTTAATATTAAAGTTAAATTATTGTTACTGATATTATTACATTATCTCTTATAGTGGTACATTTTGGTAACCTATACTATAGTGTCCATGTTCTAACCAGATATCTTTAGATGAGAAAAAATTATACTTAAGGCTTATGTGTAAAAACAATAAAAAAATAAACTGATAAATTTTAAAATTCTATTATAAAAGATTGTTTCAAGAATAATACTATACTATTACTGAATATCGGTAATTAATTCCCACTTGATTAATGATTCACTTGTAACTAGGGTATCCTATGTACAGAAGAGAAATAGCATCCAAGTATCCCTTCCCCTAAAATCTCTACTCTCTGATCAAAAAGATATAGTGAAATCCTGTTTAGATAGATCTCCAATTCTCTCCACCTTAATTCACTCCTTCAGACAATAAATAAATAATGGTAAGAATTGTAATATAAAAGGATATACAAACAATCCTAATAATACATATGATGTGATGATGGTCGTTGTCTGATCAAACCGTGACAGAGTTTGATAAAACTTTTATGTCTAAATTCCAACTTGGAATACATATGGGACTAATGAAATCATTAAATATTAGTTATGATTTTATTCATTCATCATCAAGTAGATTTCGACTGGGCTTGGATAAGTTTATCGTTACTATTACCACTAAGTTATTACTACCGTTATAATTCGTAGAAAGGCATGTTTAGGCAAATTAGCGATGGAAAGCTTTAAATAGTATGTTGTAAGATACGGAATGATAGAGTATAGTTTGGAACACATCCAATGGAAAAGTTTATGTTCACTCAATTTCAGCAGTATGTGAGAATTTACTTTCATCCAAACTAAAATCTAAATAATTAAAAAGAAGTAAGACAAAATTTATTAATTTGCACTATATCGATTAAATATATTATAAATGGAATAATAAAATAATCAGTAACTTATAATTTATATTTTTGTATTTATTACATTAAAAAAAATGAATAAATTTCAATAATTTTAGTTATCTATAGATAATAAAAAATATTCATATATACCATATGAAATTTAGGCTAATGCAATAAGGTATAACATACCTTCTATGTTATATATATATATAAATATAATATATATTATATATATTAATATATATTAATATATTATATTATTATATATTATATATTATATTATATATTAAATAATTATTAATATATATATATTAATATTTAAATAAAATATATATTATATATTATTATAATATTATATTAATTATATATATATATATATATATTAATATATACGTATTTAAAAATAATATATATATATAACTATATATATATATATTATAAATATATATTATATATATAATATATATATTATATATATATATATATATATATATATATCTTAATTATTTAATATTCTGTGTATAACCTTTTGCAATCAATCATTTCTGCTACAATGTAGCACCAGTGTTTCTACTTCATTACCTGTTACAAAATTATTTAACTATAATAATAGACCCCGACTAATTCGACCAATGATCGCGCCCGAGGGTTTTCCGAACTAAACAAGGCTTATCACTGTTCTGCCGTGTGTGTTTCAATACACGAGTTATTATATATATAAGTAGGATTTCTCTTTTCTTAGAATAAATATTAATAAAAGAGAATAAATAAATATATTCCTTCTCATTTAACATATTAATATATATATATATATATATATATTAATATATATAAGTATATATATATAATATACTTAATATATATATATATATATAATATATACTATATATATATATAAATATTAATATTATATATTATAATATATAATATTATATATATATATATTAATATATATATATTTATATTAATATATATATATATTGTAAATTAAATATTATATATATATTAAATATATATATATATTATATATTATATATTTATTATAATATATATTATTATATATAATAATATTAATATAATATATTATAATTATTAATATATATATATATTATAGATTATTATATATTAATGTAATATATATTAATAGTAGTTAATCACCCCTTGCGGGTAAAAATATTTTTTATGAGTTAAAGTCAACATTGTAAGTAACTAATGTTCTGAGCTAGTATAAAGATAATGGTATATATAATTATAGCAACTGTTGAAAACAAAATTTTCTCAGAACGAATCAATGATCTCCTTCATCAATATTTATTTTCTATTTTCTTGAATAGCTGAGTTCCCGATGACCTCAAACGATCGATAATACCCACATATTAACAATAAAGCACACACTTTTAATTTTAATTTTAAGTGTAAAAACAAGGGAGACCTAAAAGTGAGGATCCTTGGGGTGTGAGAAGCCGTGATGCACTTTACGTACAATATTATACGTGAAATGGATCATTTTACCAAATTGGTAATCGTATTTACAACAAAAGCGATTCATCACTGCCAAACTCGTAGAGGGCTTATTGTTCAGTTCTAAGAAAGTTTTGAGTTTGTAGGTCTGTATTATAATAAGTATGATTCATAGTTTAAATTCTTTAGAATAGATATAGAAGTCTAAATAATTGTATGATTCTGTATAAATTTTGTCTGGCTTGGTTTATACTTGTATTGAATTTATTAAAAAGTTAATTTGTTTTAATAGTACCTTGCTTTGTTATATAATAATTTCTTGTTATATTATTTCTTAATTTCAATTCCGACCCATAACTCATAACAGTGGCTAAGTGTTATAGCTGGGTCATATGAGGTCTCAAACTTGTATTTTATTTGTATAATGATAGTATTTTTGCGTAATATGAGGGTGTTGAGTGCAGTAATAATCGATTCATATTTGTACGTTGGTGATTAAATTGTTTTTGTTGAGATAAAAAGTACTCAGGGATAAATCTCAGTGTATTGTTTCTCAATAATATATACAGATGAATAGTATAGTGACCTATATAAATTGTATTACCGAGCAACGGGATTGATATAAATACGCATATGTTGTACTGAATATTGTTATTCTTTTGTCATATTAGGGGTTTTTAGTGAATGAGTTGCTTTGATACAATGAAATAGTGGTTATTGTGAGCGTTGAAATATCCGCATTGAATTTGGGATTTTAGTATTGAGGTATATAGTTAATATAACTAGTGTCGTCTATATAATTTTTAAATTGTCAAAGAAAAGGTGTGCAAAACAAAAAAAAGTATATTTTATGCAAACAGTTTAATTCCATTGATTAATAGCTGTTTTTTTTGTATATCGGGTTAAAGTAAGTTATGAAATAGAGCTCGTGTATTTTGGCTCTTTTGTTTAGTAGACCGAATATTTGAATTACAGTTTAACGATTATACCGTCTCCACTATAGGGGCTCAGTACAAAAAGAGACGAAAAGACAATATAATCGACGACGAAAACATTGACTCTGCTGACTCTTTATGAACTATATGGCACATTTATCAAACTGAGAACACATCCAAGCCTTTTTGAAACTTATCCAATCGAAATTTCTATTTATCCCGCTCGACCTTATTCACCTCTTCTAATTTTAGGTAGAACCATAACTACATCATATATTAGGCAAGCACATACTCCTGACACCGCTTCTCTTGAGGTCATTCGGATCCAAAGACACCTACCCAATAGAAAATAGTTGGTCTAATACCAAATTGAGGGTTCACTCTTTTAATGAGATAGCCTCGTGTGTATTCTTTTTGTCTCCATTAAATTTTCGTCTTTAATCCAACCATATATTGTCTTATTGCCACAACTCCTCTCAACATATTCCTGAATTTTTTAGTTACTCAGGTGTGAAACCACTCTAAAACAAATTTTAATTATTCTCTCACGCCAGGGCGATTGTAACCCATATAACCTCCTAAGTATATATAACTATCGTTTTAATTGGCTTATGCAATCTACCCTTCCGGTAATATGATTAAAGTATGGATTGCTCGTACTCCAAACGTGAGTTATTGTGAGTCACTAAGCAACGTGAGTTTTATATATGTACGTTAATTGTACTATAACTACCCCTATATTTATATACGTTATACTCACTATACTATTACCTAATTTTATACGACCAGGTATATATAGTATATAGGTCAATTTTATATGCCTCAACTATATATAGGTAATTTTGATCATTCGATTTTAAGTGGTATAGCTTACTATTACAATAAGCTCCATATTTTTTGATTACTGTCTTAACCTTTATTACTGGTCCTTCCCTTTGTCTCTCAATAAAGCTTGACAGATACCATGTGGGTCAATTTTGACCACGGTAATATATTACTATAATAATTTTTTTTATGTATCTACTTCACTATGGCGTCAATTTTATTAGACCCTCAATATCATATATATATAGGTAATGTATTGTCCTTCCTTATTATGTGAATAGAGCCTACTTATTAATAGTAGGTGTACTCTATTATGACCCTATTTTTATATTTAGATATAGCTTACTTAACCTTTATAGATTTGAGACCATTGACATATATTGAGGTGCAACTTGATCTCTCTATTCCATTATTAACCATGGGTCAATTATTGATACCCATCCTATATATATAGTACCATTATCTGGTACCACTCTGTGCCAACACAGATAACATTTTTCTGATTCTAACTTATGATAACGCATGGTATGGATCTTATCCTTAATTTGTAATCAACTAACATACATCTTCAGAACACACACACACACACACAGAGACACAACACAACATGCCATAATGTGTTTGCCCAATCACTCTATCTCACAGCCACAGTACTACTCATGAAGTCACCACATTTTAACAACACTATTATGAATCACATTATCATATTAAACCTTACTCATTTAAGTTACCAAACTTACATTTTCCCACTTATTACAATGCGAGAGAAACAACAACTATGAGCTCATCAATAACTCTTATTAGATTACATAACGGAAACTTCTCATTGTCACGCTAACAAGTATTTTTGACCCACTCTCTCATGTCTAAGATTTTTTGAGTCCTTCCTTTATAGCACATAAGACACCAAAATTTAGATGATAAAATAAAAACACACTATAGAAATAGGAGAACACAAATAAGAATATATTACACAAGACAACTAATGACCCTGCCAAATCCTATCAGTGGCCTATCACTCTCTCAATATTTTCTGGACCCCACGCTAACTTCGTGTATGGCTTGATGGTCTTTCCACTATTATTCATCCGAAATAAAGAAAGTAAACTTAGGATTAAATATATGATAGTGATGAGTCGATAAGAGCGTGTATGTAGTATTAGATGTACTGTGTCACTATTGACGTATGTGTTTCAGTGTCCAGTGAGTTTATAGGCACAAGTGATGATGTTGCAATGTGAGAGAGTAGAACATTGCCAATATATGCTTACTTAGTGCCATGTAAATAGAGTAGTGAGTTCGCGCTAATGTGTAGGCGAGTTTGTTTTCATAAGTTGCCAATGTAAGTGCCAAGTGAAGTATGTCACATAGTGCCCAGTGTAAGTTGCCACATAGTTGCCAATATGAGTGCCAACTTTTTTCAATGCCATATTTTTCTAGCTATTCCTCCCATGAGCCTATGAATATAGCTATCCTAATATGGTGAGTTCTAACCCCTAGTTATATATACTTAAGGTTAATGCGTAATCGATTGGTTGAGTAATTTAATATTAACTCATAGCTGCTATAGTGAGGATGCTTTCCTACATTATGAGTATAGTCTATTTTTCTATCATTTTAATTATATCATATATTATATATATTAACTTGCACACACACATACACTATATTAATAACACTATTATAACATCACATTCACTTATGATCACTTAATAATATATATATATATATATATATATATATATATATATATATATATTAATATTTATATATATTATAATATAATATATATAAATATATATATATATATATTATATATATATTAAATTATATTATATATTTAGTGCTTTACTAAATTATAAAATACGTTAACATAAGCAGTTAAAATTTATTATATATATATATAAATTACATGTGATAAGATAATGATTATTAAATTTCTAATATATAATATAGTGTTAAAGTTTTTATTATACCTTAATTTTAACTCATTTCTAATCGCTTATATATACTTGTATGTGAAAGAGTTTAAACGAAAAGTTAGATTACTGTCACTTATTATTGATGTATAAGATTGGCTTTTTACATACTGAGTAAACCGTAAATAAGTAATAGCTAGATAAAATATAATTCTTATCTGACCAATTAACATATCACGAGGCTCAGTATAGAGTATAAGGGTAATTATCCTCACGATCTCGATACTCTAACAATAGTAAAGGTAAACATTTCTTTTATATACTACCCGCTTAAATGAATCGTTATACCGTATACTATATATAATCCAGCATGTTTCAGTTTATCAAATATATTGATTAAATTATTGATAAACATTGATTCTTATAATAGATATGTGTTAATCGCATGAAAGATACATTCAATATGTTAAAAGCTTAATAAAGAAAAGATATATGAGGTAAGTTATGCTTTAAAAATAAATTCATAGTCCATGTTGTGAAAATAACTAAGAAGGACTGTTTATCCTTAACACAAATTTTTAACAGTCTAAATTTAGGCTAACTTTAGATACATATCGCTAGACACCCTACACTATTATAGAATACAGAAAAATAGAAGGTCTCTCAGGTTCGAAATATAATAATTTTATTGATCCTGGAATTAGGTCTACTTTTTAAATCGCCCTCTAAGTGCGAGATATACTCAAAAATGTGGTATTAATCCTATTTTAGTATTATTAGTGCTATTATACTAAAAAGTTGTGGTAATATTCAATCTAAATATATATAACATGAAAAGTGAAAGAGGGCATGTATTCTTAAATCTATTTCAGGTAATAGTGCGCGTGTTTCGATTTAATTGTTGTATATAATAAATACTATGGTGTAATGAGTATAATTTACAAATTGGATGTGAATTAAGATTATATAAATATAATAAATAAATTAATAATTAATTAAAATATAATAATAAAAGTAAAAAATACCGAAATTAAATATAATTCTCAATAAAAACCATGAAATCGATATATTTGATCACCTATTTGATTTAATATATAAATTTAAATATTGTATATTTGAATTATTAAATTGTTAAATTATATATATTAATAATAATAAATCTATGCTGTAATAAAAATTAACTTTAAATAATTCTAAAAATTAACTAATGTTAAATATGATATTAATAATAGTGAAAAGAACTTATTTTGTTTATTTTTATACAATTTTATATAATAAAATCAATGACTAAAGATGATAATAATAATAAAATAATAATAATCAATAAATGAAATTGAAATAAGATTATTACATACCTAGCAGGTGCAGACACGGCGGATGGCATTGGAGAAATGGTTAAGGAATTTGATTCTTCGGCTGCCCCCAACAGTTCCTTTTGATCTTAATCTTCATTGTCTGTGATGTCATTCACGCGATTTCGTTTAACTGAATTCTCTATACGTGACTTCTCGGGTTATAAGTGTGTAAAATCATGGTGTTTCCGACCTGAACAATTACAGCTATTAATTTTCGTAGTTTAAATCTATATCTGTGTAAAATATCTTTCTATAAACTAAGTTGATGAATTATGAATCTATACATATCACTAATATTAGTATTATACCGATGTTTTATACTCTAGTTTTGTTTTTCTTTTTCTCTTTTAGGAATCTTTTAGAGATAAGGTTTTTGCTGTATTGTTTTTAATGTATTCATAATCATTCTTCTTCTGCAAATTAATTCGCTTTTATTATTTGAATTTCCTCCTTTTAGAGATAATTTTTGTTTTTGTTTTTCTTTTTCTTCTTTTTCCTTTTCCTTCTCTTTCCTCCTTGGAGATTCGTAATGCGAATCACTTAAACTGCTTTTGCTTCCTCTGTCTTCTTCGTTTTTAGATTTATCTCTTGGGGGAGTTTCTTTTGTTCCTTGGGATTCTTTGTTAACAATAAGAACTCCTTCGAAGTCCTCTTCAGGATTTGGACCAGGAATATAATTGATTGTGATCCCAGGAGGAGACTTTTTTTCAGTCCCAGTGGGAAGAAACGTAGAGATTCGACGAGTCGCTGATGAAATACTTGATGAAATCGTAGTGGATGGCGAATGAAGAAAAGTGGACGAAAGTAGGCTAGTTGTTGTTGCAGTGGTTGTACTGGTTGTGAGGGTCGTAACAGAGGTACTAACTTGAGGTGGGACAACATCACTTGTAAAGGATGTTGTGAATGATGTGGTTTCTGGAAGAATGCTCCTATTGGCTTCGGTGTTGGCTTCTAAAATTTCCATAGAAGCTGTCATCACTTCCATTGATTTCTCTTCCTTTTGAACTCTATGAAATGTAGACAAATTAACAATAAAATTTTATCAAGGATAATAATGTTTGTATTTTTTTTTTTCTTTCTCCATAGATGGGAAAGCCTTTCGATAGGATATCTGTCACAGTACCAGCTTGTGATTTCTAACTTCTCTATTCGGGTGTATTCTTATCATTTTCTTCTGTGGCATTTGCTCCTCTCTCTCGTCTTCTCTCTCCTCTCGTCTCTCGTCTCTCTTCTCTCGTCTCTCTCATCTCTCTCGTCTCTCTCGGATCTCGTCTTCTCTCGTCTCTTCTCGTCCTTCTCCTTGCTCTCTCCTCACTCTCTCTCATCTCTCTCTCTCTCTCTGATTTGTCTTTCCCGGTCGTTCATAGGAGCTACCTGTAGATGTCTATCCGCTCATAACTTTAAATCTATAAAGTTGATGGTGTTCCTTCAGGGTTTTTGTTCTAGTCCCATGCGCACTCTCTTTATTTTTGGAGCAACTCGCACTTGCTGATCTTGTTTCGAATTTCTAATTTTGAGCATTTTAGGAAATATCAACTTTTACTCAACAAATCTTCCACCACAACTATAACTATTAATTAAAACTTTTCAATAGCACACTTGTATGTCTCAATATTCATGGTTTTTTCTTTTTTGTCCCGGTGGCCTAACTGAAAGGATTCCATTACTTATCTTTCTAAACAAGTTTCTAGGAGGTTGGAAGTTCTGAGACGCCTTACGTGATGATTCCCTTCATCGCTAAACCAGGGTCGCTTTCACTTTATAGGGAGTGTCGCTGCGCCCCTGCTATGGGATACTGCTCACCTACATTGCTGAAAGCGGTCTTTCACCTCACATTGACAGAATCTCAACATCTTCATAATGGTGGGTCCCTAAGCAGCTTTCATTCTATAACACCTTCCTACTCTCACTAATTCCCTCCAACCTCTTTCTACCCTCCGAATTGTTGAGTCACTCTCAATATTCTGTCGCCGCTACCACTTTTTTTTTTTTAAAGTTGCACACCCCAACGGAGCCATAGCCCCTATTCAAGGAGGGCGGAACTTCTCTAGCGATCAATTATCTACCTAGCGATCGAACGCCGCGACCGATTGCATGCGAACCTTTCCGTCGCTCTACCGTTTGAGCCACGGCAGTGCACTGCTCTTCTGAACTCTCCATTCCCATACCTCCTCCATTGAGGATGGCTCACGAGATAGCCTGTTCTTTCACAGTCCCCTCATCCTATCTTCTTCTAATCGCAACCGCTCTACTACCCGCAGATTAAACCATCTAACGGCTCATATACTTAATATGCACTTCCAATTAATATGTATCAGCCAACTTTTGATGGCCAGGAAATTTCCCTCAACCTGGTGGAATTCTGGCAGCCCTCAGACCTTGCCACCAGGGGAAGAGGATATATATTATATAATATATATATATAATATATATATATATATAGTATATAGTATATAGTATTATATATAAGTACTATATGTGACTAGGCGAAAACTCCAAGCTACGACATACCTGCTATATATATATAAATAGTACATACTAATTATACCCTGATCACGTATTATCATATTGGACTCCCTGAAAGCAATTGGTCCTATGAAAATCCATTCAGGAGTTGGGTTTCTATGAAAAGCATTTGCATAACACCGGAGTTATGAAGAGCAATACACAAACTTTTTAGAAAGTGTTAAAGTTGTTTGCGCAACGAGTTGAAGGGAGTAATACAAGAAGGAAGTGTGCTTTTCAGGCTTTAACAGGATAACTCCCCGGTGTTAGTATGAATGAACAAATCACATGATCACTTCGTAAGTCTGGCATGGACAGTTGAGAAGAATCGAGACCGTCGTAGCGTATTTGTAGAGTCCAACGAACTCTCCTCAGGGTTGAGGATTGACGATTAGGAGAGTTTGCATAAGCGAGAAAAATTGTCACCTAAATCTACCTGAATGGCGATATAATTGATTAAGTGACTCGCGGAAAGATTAGAAAAGGTCACGAGACAGGACTGACAGATTATGGAGAAATTGTGCAAGTGAGAATAAGACGAATTCATTAGGCGAAAACTGTCGATTCCACTCTTTCAGTAAGACGTTAATTGGTGGAACATCATGACAAGCCATTTTCTTCTTTTTCTCTTGCTTTTCGCATTAGTGATAATTTATTTTCTCACTTTTTCCTTTTTTTCTTTGCTTTTATCTTGTGAAAATTTATTTTCTTTTTCTTTTTTTCTTTTTTCTTAATGGCTATCGTCTCTTCATACCTTCTCAATGAACCTATCTCTTTCTTTACTTCTTCAAGGTCATCTTCTTCCCTTCTTTCCTTCTTTTTCTTTCTTTACCTTAGCTAAAACGTGTTAAGTAGTTTGTTGGAAGTTGGAGGAGTATTAAATAAGGAAGTGGATTCAGGCTTTTATACAGTACTTGTGTAAGTATGAATGAGGCATTAGCATTCTACTGTATTATTCTGGTCATAAAACATGTGCAATATGAAATTAATTACCGTATTAAATTGTATAAGATTGAATACATTTGGGAGTAGGGAAACAACTTGAATATTGATTACAAAGATATTGATGACACAATTATACAAAAGTTTGTCAGTCAGAGGAAAATGGATCTAGAGAGGATTGAACTTGAATATCGATTTAAAGTTTTGGCGGAAACATATGTGCTGAAAGCTGTTAAACAGCAAATAAACGCCTAGGAATTTATTTGCCAGAAACATCGAATTATAAATCTAGAAAATATAAAACAGACTTTGATATAAACAATTAGTTAGGTCTCATCTGGTACAAGTAGTGCAGTTTTGGGAGTCCATAAGCCCAATCAAAATACATTCGAAAGGAAATTGAAAGAATTCAAAAGTAGAGAAACCAAAAATTAATGCCTGAATTGCGAAGGTAAATCAATACGAGCAACGACTACGGTGAATTTAGATAGTCCATTCTTTAGAGACAAATAGATTGAGAATGGAATAATTAATACGAAAGTTTGTTCAAATAAGCTAACTAAATTTGAATAGTCGTTAACAGGCACATTCTTCAGATATTATATGTTAATGATGGTAATCGCGAAGTTAATGGGCATCAAACTTTGTCAAGAGAACGATTTCAAACAATATAGGCAAAGAATTTCTCACTTACGATGTAATCGAGAAGTGAAGAATAGTCTTTCTAATGAAATAGTGAACAGCGCTAATACATCGATTCATTCACCAAAAAAAAAAATGAAAAAAAAAGTTGAAGAATTGTTCACCTCATTAGTGAGACATTCTGGTTACAAATAATTGTAATATGAAAATTGCTTTGCGAGTTTTGCCACCTCGCTCAGTTCGTTGGTAGTCTATAGATTGTGATCTATTTGCGATCACGGAGGTGTTCTGAATGGCTGTAGTTTGATGGCTTTGACTGTTTTTCCGCAATTGATACATATCTGGTTCCTTAAGACGGGTGATCTAATTCGATCACACTGAATAACTGTAAGTAAATATTTTTTGAGTATTCACCGCATAGAAATATCTTGTTCTATAGAACGGTGATCTATCATCGGGTCACAACACCACATATAGAAATAAACAGAAAGTACTTTAACATACTATGAATGTGTTTGTTGCTTAAAGCAGATCTGCTCTGAGTGAGCAGACTCATATGTTCCATAGAGTATATATATGTATAATATACTTATTTCAAAAATACCATAACAGGTTTTTTTAATAACAGTAGACACATCCAACAATTAAAAATAAACAAAATACTAAACAGACTAGCTTGAGGGACTGGTAAAACGTGTTTTGCTAGTTCCCGTGTTCTGTATTCATGTGTTCTGGTAGTTCCGTAAGTTCTTCCTTCGTCTTCTTCTTCTTCTTCTTGCCTTACTTCTTTTCTTCCTTCATTCCTTCTTCTTCGTTCTTACTTCTTCTTCTTCTTCTTCTTCTGTCTTGTTTCTTTTTCTTTTGCTTTTTGTTTTCTTTTTCTTCTTTCTTCTCTTCTCTTCTTCTTCTTCTTCTGTCTTCTTCTTCTCTTCTTCGATTCGTCTGTCTTTCTTCGTTTCTTGCTTTGCCGTTCTTCCTCTTCTGTCTTCTTCTTTTCCTTCTTTCTGTTACTTCTTCTTCTTGCTTCTTCTTCTTCTCTTCTTCTTCTCTTTTCTTTTTCTTTTTGTCTATTTCTTTTTTCTTCTTCTTCTTCTTCTTCTTCTTCTCGTCCCTTCTTTCCTTCTTCTTTCTTCTGTCTTATCTTCTTTCTTTCTCTGTCTTCTTCTTCTTCTCTTCTATTCTTCTTCTCTTCTTCTTGCATTTCTCTTTCTTCTTCTTCTTCTTCTCTTTCTTCTTCTTCTTCTTCTTCTTCTTTATTATTGTATTTATTTTCTTAATTATTAATTATTATTATATGATTATTATTAATAAAACTATAATTATTATTTAAGATTTTATATTATTCATTATCTATTAATTTATTATTAGTAAATATTATTTATTATTAGATTATTGTATTATTTTATTATTATTGTTATTATTATTATGTATTATTTTATTATCTATTATATGTTATTATTATTATTATTTATTTTATTATTATTATTATTATGTATTATATGAATTATCTATTATGTATTATAATTCTTGACTCTTACTGCTTACTCTTATTCTTGTATCTTTTCTTCTTCTTCTTCTATCTTCTTTTTCTTTTTCATTCTTCTCTTTCTTCTTTCTTGTCTTTCTTCTCTGAGTAAGATGTATTTAAATTTATTGAAGAACTTTTTTTTTTTAATTTGTGTATACGTGCGCCACCCAGTCCATCTCAAACTTCTACTAGAGTCACAAAGGAGGCCCAACAACTCGAGAAAAAAAAGGTAAATAAAAAAATAGCAATTTCAACATCAGCATTGACATCAGGCCACACAGAAAGCCATTTCCATTTACTTTCTTAAAATATAATTATGCCTTTTTTATTATTTTTACTTATTTTGAAGAATTTGAAATATTTACTGAAATCTGAAAACAAAAGCAAATTGGTTATAACACGCTAGCAAGTAAGACTTCGTTGGACTCTATGGATCATTCGTCATGAGTCAATTTACT
>JABUQX010056074.1:0-10000 GCA_015478945.1 Trachelipus rathkii
TCAATTCCTACGATTGAGACGGTAAAGCCCCTAAGGTGAAACCTAAGTTTTAGTGGAGGTTCCGGGGGTAGTAATAATGTGTTGCAAATAAGCACGTATAGAAAACTTAAAATAGGTATAATAGTATATATCTTAAGAGAGTCAAAGGGTCCGATTATTCCCATGCGCTTTTTAGATGAGATATAACTTGCGGCGTTTATTGTTAGATCGCTGCTCATCAACAGTGTTGGAAACTCACTTATAGATACGCAAACATTTCTCTTGTGTGAGTGTTGAGAAGAGATATATTGATTTGTAATAGAGCATCTTGCTCGTTTGAGTTCGATATTGGTGGTGGACGATGTGGAGTTCACAGGGTCAGTTCGACAAGTTTAGGAAGGGAACAGCTGGGTGGAGATTTTTTGTTTTGTGGATTATAGAATCTTTGAAGAAAGGGAACGAGACTCTACCTTTGCTAAGCTAAGTCGGGGCGTGAATCGGAGTGTATCCTTTCGACGACTATCGTGAGAAGTTTTTCGGGCCCGCGTGGTGTGGGTTTATTTGAGTGTCGCATTGAGTTATGTGGAGTGGGGTACATCTCCGTGGCTTGTGTCTTGTATGATCGCTGTGCTGGTCGGGAGATTTCGTAAGTGACCTAAGAGCCAATCGGGCTGTCTGAGAGCATTCTCCTCCTGCTCGCCTCTTAGTGTTTAATGTACCACTGAACTTTTTGGCTATTGGACTAAAGGAATCTTGTAGAGAGTTTAACTGGGTTGAAAGAGTGCGTCCGCACAACCTCGCCTTTCAGTTGGTGGTTTCACCAGGCGCGTTAACTGGTAGACTTCAACAACTTTTTCCGCGCTTCTCAAGTACTTATGATGCTCTTATTTCTAGGTGCTTTAATGAAAGGAACATAAACCTAAGCCTTTTGTTTATGGAATTTGGGATTTCGTTTAAATTCGCGAGGTGACAAAGGGGACACTTACTTTAATTTTCTCGCTTTATCGAGGAGGGACATAGTTAATTGCAGGGGCGAGGGTGTTATACTTACAGTCCCAGTTCTGTCACATTCTTCGTCCATGTCGTCTGCGCTTCTCAGGCAGGGGGCTCGTTCTCGTCGATAATAATATGTATTTTTCTTAGAGTAGGAACTGGTGAGAGTGAGCGAGCAGTTCAGAGGCCTCGTGTCAGAAGGGAGGACAATAAACTACAGAGAATTTTAGCTGTTGCACACCTATAACAAGCTTTTGCTGCGTTTCTGTGCTCTGAAAGAGTCGCAAAAACTATTCTATGTTCAGCGGAACATTCTCACAGCACGTTGACATGCCCTGCATCTACCTCAAGAAATGGAGAGCGAGATTAGACTAGAATGCTTTGTACCCTTTCTTATTACCATAGGGGAGATTTATGTTTGGGGGGGTTATAGTATGTTCTTTTAACCACACATTGTGACAGAACTGTTCCTCGTATTGATTGTCTCAGCATGTTCACCTTACAAAAGAAGATTTTTAAGCTTTTTGCGCGACTTACACTATATCTTTAACCTTTGATTACACACCCTGTGGCACAGCGATGATCGCTTAACTTTCTTGTCCTTTTCTCTAAGAGCTACTTTGGTGATTTCAGTTTTGAGGGCATTCGGATTAACTTGGCTTGCTCACCCGGTTAGCGTCGGTTTTTGTGACAGAAACTTCTGTGCTCTATGCGGCGGGGGGCGACTTTCGGCGGTCCTTTCTTTATAATGGCTTGACGTGGCAAAGATGTCCGCCACAACTTCGATTATTTACGGAAGAGTAAGTCGTAACAAGGTTTCCGTATGTGAACCTGCGGAAGGATCATTAGAGCTCTTTATGCTGTGTGAGGGGGTCGTCTTCGGCAGGGTTGGCAGCTGATGTCAAAAACTGTTGCATTAGTACTAGTAGCAAATCAGCAATATGACTTCGATTACAGTGACCGAACATCTGTTTGAGTTATGGAAAATAGTGTAGTTTTACGGGTGCTACTGGCTGCTATAATGGCGGCGGTATGTGGTCATCACGCTGGCCTTATACTTGTCTGGCTGCGGCGGGCTATCACCTTAGGGTGGTAAAGTTTGCCATTTCTCGCCGGATAGGAAAAGTTGACAGCAGGTGAGGTTGCTGTTGTTGCCGGCACTCCTCTACCAATTCAAGACCAGCTATGGTGCGTTTTGGATAAAAATGCCGTGTCGTCGACAGCGCACTACTCGCGCCCGTCGTTTGGACCCTTTCTACGAAGGCATTATCCTTTATGTCTCTGTAGTACCTATGCTGCGGCGGCAGCTAAAAAAGTCGAAAACTCCTCTAACTGGAAACCCCATACTTGAGTATTGAAATAGTGAACTTCGCCGTGTGATAGAGCGCGTCCGTAGCTGTATGTGAGGAAATCAAAGCAGTCGCCTGATGCTGGCTCTGCAGGCAGAGTAGTGCTACGATCGCTCTCCTACCTCTACCGGAACTCCATAACAATGGTTGTTTTTGGGAAATGTAGTAGTTCGAAGCTATACTGTTTGCTGCTGCTGCTTGGCTGCATCGAGGCTTTAGTAGGGACGCTTTGTTGCTTGATGTTGTGCAAGGCGGTGCGTGCTCTCTCTCTACCTGATACCACGTAGATCTCTTTGCTGTTTGGAATAGAGTTTTCGGCCGGTTCCGCTATCGCAGCAAGTGTTGCTAACTAATGCTGGATGCTCAAAGAGTGTAAAAGGTTTGCCATTGCGAGCCTTGGCTCTCGGAGCGGCAGGCAAGGAGACTGGGAACAGTTGAGGGCGCGTGCGAAGCAGTCGGCTGTCATAGTCGGAGTATGGTGTGGATTGAGCTACGCTTTGCGCATCCCTCCTTCCTGATTTCTCTGTATGTGCTGTTCGTGGACATTCGGGTGGACCAGGCAGGCGGCAGGCTGGCAGGCAGGCAGACTGGACACAGTTGGAGTGGTGGCGGCGACAGCAGCAGCGTGTGCAGCGACGTGTGTAATCGGCTGTGGCTGGATTGCTTAGTTTCGCTCCCTCTTCTAGTTTCCGTTTCTGTTTTGTTTCTGTTTTTGTTGTCGGCTTTCTGTTCGTCAGTCTAGCAGGTCTATTAGTACGGTTGGAAAGTGTTCCGAAACCGTTTGCGCGACCTTGTTCTCTGAGCGGAGCAGGGCAGACTAAAACACAGTGGAGTGTGGGGCGACAGCTATAAATCGCATCGGTGGTAATGGCTTTAGAGCTAGGGTCTATTGCGTTTCGCTCACCTATTCTTGTTTTCTCTGATTCTGTTTGCTTTTATCTGTCATCAGAGCTTTTTTCGGGTGGCAGGGTACCTTACTTCACAGACAGAGGCAGGACGAGGCAAGTTCGTCGATACATGGTTGGAAGTTCCGGGGGGACTTCAGTGCAGCAGGTGGCAAGCTGGTGGTAATGTTGGGCTTGGATTGCTGACGTTTCGCTCCCTCCTTCTTAGTTTTCTCTGTTTTGTTGTCTGTTTCGGTTAGTTTGTCCTGTCCGGTCTCTCTCGTGGTCGAGATTCGTCATTAGTCGTGGAAAACTTTCGGAACGTTTTTGCGGTTGCGCTTTTCTCGAGCGGCGGCAGGCAGACTAAAACACGACGGTTGGAGTGGTGGCGGCGACCGCAGCAGGCAGCGTGGTAATGGCTTGATGGTTCTACGTTTGCTCCCTCTCTGTTTTCTCTGAATTCTGTATTCTGTTAGTTTCGGGAGTGGCAGGCAGGACAATGGCAGGCAAGGCGACAGAGCAGAACCGAAAAACAGTTGAGTGGTTGCGGCGAAGCAGCAGCGCAGGTGAGATGAGGATTTGTATGGCTGAGATTGATGGTAGATATTTCTGCTCACCTCCTCTCCTTTAGTTTTCTCTGTTCTCTATGTACTGGTTTATTTTTGTTTTGTCTGTCGACATCTCTCGTTCCGGCAGTCTGTGATAGATCTTGGTATAAACAAGTTTTTCGAACCTTTGCCGCGCGCTTGTTCCGGAGCGCAGGCGGCGATAAAAACAACAGTGTGAGGGTGGTCGAGCGACAGAGTGTCTAGGCGTGCAGCGGGTGGTTATGGCTTGGCTGGATAATGTCTTATCGTTTTTTCAGTCTACCTCTTCGCTTTGTTTTCTGCTGTTCTGTTTCTGTCGTTTTGGTGGCAGGCAATGCAGAGGCCGGCAGTATCTCGGCAACATGGTGGTGGCGGAGACAGTACAGCGCCAGTGCGGTGTGTTAAATGAGCTGGCTCGGATTTGCTCAAGAGAGCTTTTCTGTTCTACCTCCTTCTCTAGTGTCGTCTGTTTTTCTGGTTTTCTTGGTCTGTTGTCGTCGGACTCGTCGTTCCGAGTCTCGGTCATAGTCGGTGGAAAACTTTTCGAAACGTTTGCGCGCTTGTTCTCGGAGCGGCTGGCAGGCAGATTAAAACAACGGTTGGAGTGGTGGCGGCGACAGGAGCAGCGCAGTGCGGTGTAATGGCTTGGCTGGATTGCTACGTTTGCGCTTCCCTCCTTTTTGTTTCTCTGTTCTGTTTCTGCGCTTTTCGGGAGGCAGGCAGACAGTGCGTTACAGGCAGTCACAGGCGGCAACCGGAAAACAGTATTGGAGCTGGTGGGGTTACAGAGCAGCGGTGACGGTGGGTTAACGGTGCATGCTTGATTCTAAAGTTTCGAACCCCCTCCATTCTATTTCTCTTGTTTGTTTTGTCTTCTGATTTGTCGCTTGTCAGCATGCAAGCTAGTCCAAAGAATGGCATCGCCTTATGCTCTGTATACTATGTGGATCGACAGCTGTGTCCCACCAGTGTCAGTAGCAGCAGTCGCTCTCCTCTAGACCGACCCCAGTTAAGCTCTGGAGGTTTGGCAATAGAGTTTCGGCCGGTTCCGCTTTGCACCAGAGGTCTTTCTGCGAAACAGAGGGTGTGGCGAGCAACTCTGCGTGTACCGACAATTTTGTAGGGAAGCAAGGCGCCTGCGATGAGGTATAGATAGCTCTGATTTTGTAGCTCAACTGTCTATGCCTGCTTACGCATTCGTTCGAAAAGAATTCAGAGGATGATAAGTCTCTCTCTCCCGGTTCTTTTCGTCCTAAACACTGGAGGAATAACTTATCAGCATGAGGAGGTCCCTTCTCTGGGGTTGGAGGGGCAAAGAAGCTTTATATGTTCGTCGTTAAATGGCAATTTGGAAATCGGTATGCCAGTCGCCGTCGCAGGCAACATCGCAGTAGTAGATAAGCGCAGATCGGTCTGCTACTGTCTACGAACTCCAATAACATGGATTTGTTTTGGAATGTAGTAGTTCGTTCTGCAATGCTGTCGCTGCCGGCGTGCCGGCTTGTAGTGGGATATGTGTTTGTTGCTGATGCGGGCTGACGTCGTCTCTCCTCTAGCCGAATCAATTAAATGGCTGTTTTGAAATAGAGTTTGCGCGGTTCCGCTTCGCGGCAAGTGCTGCTACTTGTGCTGGTGCTTGCAGAAAATGAAAGCAACACAACAGTTATGGTGTGTGTATTACCAGTCGCGCTGATGCAGGCAGCACGCCACTAGTCATGCTGTCTACGTCTCCGAACTCAATACAATGGTTTGTGTTTGAAGTAGTGTTCGTGCCGGTAACTGTTACTTGCTGCTTTTCATGCCTTTAGTAGTGACATGCTTGCCTTGGGCGTGCTGGCGTCGTCTCTCACTACGAAGAACTCAGTTACATGACGGCTGTTTGGAAATAGATGGTATTTCGGCGGTTCGCTCTCTGCGGCAAGTGTGCTACTTGGGTGCTGTTTGCTAAGGTGTAAAGGTTTTTGCATCGTTCCTTTATTCCTCTCGTACTTAAGCTGCGGCGGCGGCATAAAAAGTCGAAAACTCCCTCTTACGTAACCCCACTACTTCTTGTGTGTTGGAAATAGAGTTATAAGGATTTAATGTTGCTGGGTTCTGCCGTCGGTTGCGTGCGTGCAGAAAATGAAGCAAACATCAACAGATGTGTGTGTATATATCAGTCGCCTGCTGCAGCAGCAGCAGCAGAGCAGTCTATGTCATCGCTCTCCTACGTGCGTCGAACTCCAATAACAATGGTTTGTTTTGAAATGTAGTAGTTCGTTGCGCTATAGTTATGGCTACGCGGTTGCTGTGTCTTCAGGCTTTCAGTGTGTCTGTTGCCTGGTGCGGTGCTGCTCGTCTTCCCGTACCGAACTCTCCATAATAGACGATGGCTGTTTGGAATGAGAGTTTCGGCGGTCGCTCCCGAGCAAGTGCTGGTATTGTGCTGTGCGCTGCAGAAAATGAAAGCAAACATAGCATCAGTGTGTGTGTGTATATACAGTCGCCTGATGCGCAGCAGCAGGAGCCGTCTATTCATCGCTCTCCTCTACCGAACTCAATAACAATGGTTTGTTTGGAAAGTGTAGTAGTTTTGCGTCTAGTACTGCTGCTAGACGATGCTAGAGCTTTCGAGGCTTTAGTAGTGATTTTTGCGTGGGCGGTGCTGCGTCGTTCACCCTTTACCTGATCCAATTACACATGGTGTTTGGAAATAGAGTTTTCGGCACGGTCCGTCTTGCGGTAGAGTGGATGCTACTGTCTGGTTTGGCTAAGGTTAAAAGGTTTTGCATCGTTTCCTTTATCTTGCAGTAATTTAAGCTGCGGCGGCGGGCATAAAAAAGTCGAATCTCTATCGGAACCCCTAACTCTGGGTGGTTTGGAAATAGATTAAGACTTATGTTGCTGGGCTGCCGTCCGTTGCTGCAGGTGCGGGCAAAAATGAAAGCAAACATCCACAGATCTGTGTGTGTGTATATACCTAGTCCTGCTCCAGCCACACAGAGCAGTCTAGTCATCGTCCCTACCGTTACGAACTCCAATAACAATGGTTTTTTTGGAAATGTAATAGGTCGTGCGCTAGTACTGCTACGCTGCAGCTGCTGCTTTCAGCCTTGTGGTAGTGACATTTGTTGCTGGCGGTGCTCGCGTCTCTCTCCCTCTACCGAACTCCAATACAATGCTGTTTGGAAATAGAGTTTCGCCGGTTCGCTCTGGAACAAGTGCTGCTACTTGTGCTGGCTCGGCTCAGCGCGGAAAGGTTGTGCCATAGGGGATTTGTAGATTTGCTAGTGCTGCTCTGCGCGAGCTTAGATTGCTTTTCTCTTTCTTCTCCTTCGTTCGGATGCTTGGGCTAAACGTCTTTTCAACGCAGGATTTTACCACAGTTCTCGATTGATTTTTGACTCAGATGCGTGTCACCACTCGTCCAGTGGGTGGAATTGGCATCCTGACGAGACGGTTTTATCGCGGATGTTGCGCCTAGGTAACCAGAGAATGATGAATGAAAGGACACGTCGCAGCAAAGTAATCTGACTACGCAGCTAGTAATAGATCTTCAAAGTCGCGGTGGTAGTGTCCTTTTTTCTCTGGTAGTACCGTAAGCTGCGCCGGAGAAAAGTGAAACTCTCTACCGAACACTCACTAACTCTGGTGGGTTTGGAATAGATTTAAGACTTACTGTTGCCGGTGGGCTGTTCTAGCGTGGTGGTGTAGAAAATGAAAGCAAACATATCATCACATATGTTGATTACCAGTCGCCTGCTGCAGCATCAGCAGCAGCAGGCAGTGCTATGTCATCGCTCTACTACCTTACCGAACTCCAATAACAATGGTTTGTTTGGAAATTTAGTAGTTCGTGCGCTAGTACTGCTACTGCTGCTTTCAGGCTTTAGTCGTGACATTTGTTGCCTGGGCGGTGCTGCGTCGTCTCTCCCTCTACCGAACTCCAATAACAATGGCTGTTTGGAAATAGAGTTTCGGCCGGTTTCGCTGTCGCTACTTGTGCTGGTTTAATTTGCTGTTTGCTTTCACGAGAGATAAAGCTTTCTTATTCGCCCCCGGTTGAGACTTTCTTTTCCCAAAGTATCCATCAGTATGGTTATTGCGCTGTAGAAGCGGCTATCTTCCTTTCCTCTTCTTTTGCTCTTAACTTGAAACGGAAAATATGGGATAAAACAAATAAACGACTCGTGGTAGGGGATGACTAGGCTCGTGAGTCAACGAAGACCGTTGCAATATGCTCGGAATTAACCCGTCTTGCAAGTGACGTCAATGTCGACAGGTCGAACGCACATTGCGCCTCTCACTGAGCAGAATGCGGTGTTTTGGGGGCACGGAGTAAGGGCTTTCAAAACGCTATTTTTTGCGTGGTCGATATCGGTTCGGTCTTGGGGTTTTATCACCACAAGAGTCATTCATGCGTAGTTTTTCTTTTTTGGACGTGTACTCTCTTTTTTTAGTTTGCCTAAGAGTAACGCTCATAATTGCCGGAAAGAAAAACTCAGAAATCGCATTCCTTTTTCCGGAGAGGCACTCCTGCAGTGTCCGGTTTTTACATACAAGACCTCTGTTCGGGCGGTGTAGGGCGCTTTAAGAAGGAAACTGGTTGGACGACACTTCCAATTTTCAAGCATAAGGTGCACAAGTGTTTTCGCGGGATTTTCGTCACGATAGGACGTTCCTTCATTGTCATTGCTCTGCGAATGCACTCCGTTAAGAACTTAAGTACTCTGACGTATTTAGGCGTTGAGGCTGGTGGGCGAAAGAGGGTAGATCGTTGGGCGGTGGTGACGGACCCCGGTTGTGGGCGTAATTTTGAGTGCTGGTGAACTTGATCGACTCCGGCAGAAACGATAGCTGGGAGGGTCTATGAGGTCGTTTCCCGATATGCTCTTTATTGGCTTCCCGCTCCTCGGTGATATTTACCGGGTGGCACGTGAATGAGCGCTTTTGGTGGCAGAAGACTCAGACTAGACACATCCTCATCGGGGCGTTTTTTGTGCTGGCGGCCGTTGAGGATAAGTTGCGGGTCGCATACTAGTTGAGTGAGGCAACAATGTGTCTCTTCTCGTGCGGGAGATTCAATAAGGTGACGGGATTGTTTCGACATGGATACGGAAGCCCCTAGCTAACGCTACAGGAGAAACCCCCTATATATAAATCTCCCGTCCCAATGTTTTTACAAATTGGTTTCCGAGCTGCGGCTAAAGCGGGTCTGTCTCCAAGTTAGTAGTGGCAGACTTTTCCAGATATTATATCCTTAAATTTTTCTGACGTCTCGTGTCGCCTGGCATTGCTGTAACTCAACTGTCTCCCGTTAACGTCCTGTGGGAAGCTTTCCGTTGCATATTTTTCGATGTCCTTGGGACGTTCGGGGGCGCGCTGCGCGCGATGTGCTCATAGCTTAGGTCGTTTAAGTACGTAGCGGTCGAGGGTAGAGAGAAAAGCATGCATTTTATTTTACCCTTGTCGAAGGTTAAAATAAAAGTTCTCCTCGTCCGCACATGACGATCGCGATTTCTTGTGAAATCATGAAAAAACTCTGATTCCAAGTCTCGCTTCGCACGCGCTCTTCTCGTTTTCTCAACCGATGCTGCGGTAGTTCCCTTTACCGACCCAATTTAACGAAGCTTGGGTCGGAAAAGTGGGACACGTAGCTGTTTCAGCAGCGGGAGCGTCGCAGGAGCAGCTATCGTGTCCGTCCGTCGTCGTTTCTTCTTCTCTAACCGAAACGTTGCAATACTTGCTGCGTTTGGATGGAAGTTCTTCGGGCGGCTTAATGACGCTGCTCTGCTGGTCGTTTCTTCAGCTGCTGACACAGCTGCCTCCGCTGCGGAAACTCTCTTAACTCGATTGCAATAACTCTGTGCTCGTTTGGAAATGGAAGTTTTCATTTTGGGCTTTTTCAGCTCTGCGGCGTTCATCAGTCACTACTCAGCACGCAGTCGTTTCAACCTCTAACGAACATCAAGTAACAATGGGTTTGGAAATGTTGAGCGACGTCTTAAGCTGCAGCTGTTGAGATGTAGTGTCTGTTTTTGTTCGCTAGCTTCGTTGAAAATATTACTGAGGTGTTTTGTGCCGATGTTGCAATGTGTCTCTCCCTCTACCGACTTGCATAACGTCGTTTGAAATAGAGTTTCGACTGTTTCCTGTAGCTTTCCGTCTCCGTAATTTCTGGTTTAGGTGGTTGTGAGCAGAGCATAGCAGTTGCGCGGTTTCCTCTACC